>JAWQFJ010034921.1:0-15000 GCA_034096865.1 Theodoxus fluviatilis | reverse complement strand
GAAGGTGTTATTGCTGACAAAAATAAAATTCCCCCCAGAGAGAAAGCCATCTGTTAATCCTCATTTTTCGTTTAAGCACTTGCTTTGTCATGCAAGAACTAACTATTTCGTGGATAAATGTGTTGCCCATTACGCTTACAGCGCTTCCAAAGCAACACGTAATGTGGCTCTCATGTCTGCCAACCAGATCGTCCCGGCCCATTGCCATAGAGGAGAGTGGCTTTGCTGATAGCCGCGTGGCCCAGTGGACCCGTGTCAGAAGAAAATGTACATGGCACTGAACTTGAATAAGCTCAGGCTCTGTTCACATTGCACCAACTTCACGACGACTGCGTTAACATTGGTACATTAATGGTTAGTAGTGTAGTGCAGAATCGATGCCCCCATCATAGACGACTGACTCTATTTTGTCAAGCCCGTTTCAAATTGGCAGTTCGACCTTCAGTATAGATCGGTAATAAACGTCTTTGCTCACCATGAATCACCATTACAGTATTTGTCCAATGATGGATAGACTGCTTTGAACCCAGTTTATCATGAGAAAAGTTTAGACATTTCTTCAATATTTTCACAGCAGCAAGTTTACCCTAAAGCTGACAAACTGTGATAAACAGCGTTTTACTCGTCTCCAAGGGCATACGTGTCATACGATGACGGAAAGGATTTAAAAGCGCAACAATTCTTCAGACAAATTTCCTTGCCACTCGCCCAGGCATTTGCCAGCACTCACTGCTGAATTTGCAAAGACTTGTCGCAGTGTGGTCTTGCTTTTCAGGAAAGCTATGAAACTCATTGAATCGTTTGCTTGGCAGCCGTGATCTCGACGTCTCCTTGGCTTCCTCTCTTCAACTTGTCTGGCTATTCTAGTGAGTGCACTTCACAGCGCTGCATGTTCTCCCACAAACACACCAGGGAAACCCGTTAACATACGTTTGCATTTCCTGTGTAGGTGTTGCTTTCAGTATGCCTGTCTCACCCGAACACAAACCCGCCTCGGTCCCGTCCTTAAGAATCCCACATGCTGTCTGGAATGTTACTGTTATCATCATGATTGTCAATGCTCCATAAAAACAGACGGGGCTGACTAAACACTTAATTTTAGTGTCCTCTTTTTAGATTAGGGTTGATGGCAATGAGTGCACGGGTAACGAAAACAAGCAGACACGGTGTTTCTGTAGACGTCAACGCAACTGAAAAAGACATGCTACCTAGCATGTTGAACAGCTTAGTAGCTCTGTCATCAAAGCAAGGACTCGTCATCCTTCCCAAGAAAAGTGTTTGGTCCTCTTTCACACATATCATTTAAGTGCTCTTTTGGTTCCAAATACACACACTACCAAAGCGAAGGTATTCTTTTGCCTTTCGTTTCTTCAATGAGAGTAAGACAATTGTGTTTGTTTACATTGTGTCGATATATGTATCACAAATTGCAAATGAGAAATGTACGTACATGAACCCGTGAGTTCCGATCATACAAAAGCATCGATGCTTTTGGTCTGAACAGGAATCTGCTAGTGACCACGGATCTTTCGCGCCAAGGTGTACGGTCAGCATGACCTGTGGAACCATGCATGGCTGGATGGCAGAGGTGGCTTGTTTACCAGGACCATTGCCCGCATTCTTGCAGAACGCTCACAGCTGCAGATGCTCCCTCCAGGACCGTTACTCCGATGCGTGCAGTCTCTCCGCCTTGGTGCCTCTCAGCAACGCACGTCCTCAGCAAGCACCTGATGTCTTCCCCAGCTTTTTTTGTTCTCCTTGGCGTACATCAAAACAAAACGGGGTCCGTTATTTGCCGTGACTAATTATGATGCTCTGCTCAGCGACATGCCGCAGTATGACGTAACCATGAAGTCATCAAAGCTAGACCACCAACAGGATGCTTGAAAACATCAGGGTGTATGAAGTTTATTCAGTAGATTCTGCTTGCTTGCTTTGTTGGGGTTGACGGTCGTTATGTCGGTGGCTGAATCGGTCAGTGGTTTAGCCGATTTCATTGGTTCTTGGTCGTTCTGTGGTGCTTGGTTGGTCGATCGATCTGTTAGTGGGTTGGTTGACCTGGCTGCTTGCCATCTTGGCATCTTGGTATAGTGATCGATTGGTTGGGCAGTGGAATGAGGGGTTGTTCGTTGTTTTGTTGCAACAAGCCTTTCTTATTATCTCTTACATTTGTTGTCATTCTTTCATGGCAAAGCGTTTAATACGTTGAAATTCAAAGACCTGGTAGCTTGTTCTATACAACGAATGTTATCTTTTTTAAATATAGACGTATCTTTTATTTTTTGTCAATTCTTTCCTGTCAACGTTTGATATAACACGCTAACCTTTCACACGGCTCAATGCTCTATCTTCAGCTGTCTGCGTGTTAAGGACAATATGATTTATTTTTGTAAAAATATAACCTTGGTGTAAGAAAACTTGTTAAATTGCTTTTTTTAAAGACACTTTAACCACAAAATCATTCTCATTTTAACATTCAATTTTCGGGAAAACAGCACGTGTGTTGTATATTATTTTACATTTTTTGTAAAGCTACAAGGGACAGTGCATGCCATAGCCTTAGACAATGTTGCTGGGCATTTGTTCGAAACTATAGTACTCACCAACAGACTACCGAAGAGAGCGAGAGCATACGGAATGGAGGTCAGCACGGAGAAGTCAAAGATGATGATGAACAGCACAAACGACACCAGTGCAGACATCACCATGAACGGTGAGAAGCTAGAAGAGGTCAGCAGCTTCAAGTACTTGGGAGCAACCCTGTCTAAGGACGGCACTAGTACAGCTGAGGCCCGCATCAGAATCGCCATGGCAACCTCAGCGATGGCCAGACTAAGCAGGTTGTGGACAAGCAGCTCCATCAGCTTCTCCACCAAGTACAGGCTCTACAAGTCCCTTGTGGTCTCCATCGTCCTCTACGGCTGTGAGACCTGGAGGCTACACGCTGACACGGAGCGAAGGATCCAGGCCTTCGATATGAAATGCCTGCAACGATTGCTCCGCATCTCCTACCTGAAGCGCAAGACTAACGAGTACGTGCGGAACATGACAGCGGCACTCATGGGCCCTCAGGAACCCCTCCTGGCAACCGTCAAGCGACGCAAGCTTGCCTGGTTTGGTCACATCACCAGACACGACTCCCTGTGCAAGACCATACTTCAGGGAACATTAAAGGGTGGGCGTCGTCGCGGCCGACAGAAGAAGAGCTGGACTGACAATGTGAAGGAATGGACCTTCCTCTCCATGGAAGAGCTGCTCGCAACGGCCCAGAACAGACCCGAATGGAGGAGGACTGCTGTCTCATCATCCCTCATGTCTCCCCGACGGCCAAATCGGTCAAGGGACTGAACTGAACTTAACTAAACTCTAGTGATTTTATCCCGATGTGTCTTGCACATTCGCAACTCTTCTCGTCCTCAGCCAAAATTGTTGGATTAGATATACATATTCATCCAAGCATAAATGCGAGTAAATGGATTTATTCTGCCTTGCTGCATCGTTGCTCCTGTGGGGTTTTTCCCCCCCCCCCGAAAACTTCCCCTATAAACAGGTTTTGATGATGATTGATTGCATACTTGAGCAAAGGCAATATCTTCATGATGGAAATTCTCATTGGGGCGCTCATCCTTTCCAGCCATGTGTGAACCCAATGAAAGACTAGACGAATGCCGAATCTATTTGAGGCACCGTTTGTAAATGTTTCATTCATAGGTTCAGCAAATGTGTGTTGGAGCAATCAGTATATAGATCGGATGTAGGAAGCCACAAAACTATGAGAAACATATTTGTCTGAGGCAAATCAACTGAGACTGGTAAAAAAGTACGTCCTTTTTTCACACCGGCCAGAATCCTTTCGTATGCAGTTGCAATAGTTAGCTCTAACATTTTAGATTTTAAAGCCATGAGAATTAGGGAACATATCATGCTGTGTTCATAAAGAGTTTTGTATGCTCATGCAAAACATATTTAGTCAGATAGCTCGTTGTAATCCGTACTTCACGAGAGAAAAAAAAGTGATCTACGTTATCCTGTTTCTTGTTGTTATTACTTCCTCCTTCGGATACCAGTGTAGGACACATCTACCATCCATCCATACATAACCATACAAAAGTAATCGGCAAATTTCCAGATGGATAGACGGATGGGGTTTTACGGCCTACCAGTTTTTGTAGGCCATGCAGGGCCATTTATCACGTAAACACTCGAACAAGTTAAGAACAATAGCAAGTAAAGTCACGAGTACCTTATTCATTCGCGTTCTACAAATCTCGTAGGGAGATACGATGTGTTTATTTTTCATCCCTAACTCAAAGGAGGAACAATTTTCTAGAGTGCGGGACCTTTCTAAATCTGTAAAACATTATACACGTTCTGTTGTGGCTGTTCCCTGCATGCATGAGAACATTATGACAGAGCACAATGCTCACCTTATGGTTTAGTGAGGATATATCCTGGGCATTTCAGGAGGTTGTGTTTTAGCGGGGTTTTCCTGAGCATGTGTTTACACTCTCTGGTGATACATTACCGGCTTAAAGATCTCAACGAAGTCTATGTATACTGGCAGTTTCCATTATTCCCTCGCTTCTCAGTCATCCACTGGCCATTACCTTGCAGCTCGTTTATCCACGATTCATTACAAACTGCCACGCCTCTTGTAACGATACCTGTTGACTGAAAAGTGCACAGGTGCAGTACGCCCCGTTGCAGTAGTAATGGACTGGACCATGTACTGGTGATATATTACCGGCTTAAAGATCTCAACGAAGTCTATGTATACTGGCAGTTTCCATTATTCCCTCGCTTCTCAGTCATCCACTGGCCATTACCTTGCAGCTCGTTTATCCACGATTCATTACAAACTGCCACGCCTCTTGTAACGATACCTGTTGACTGAAAAGTGCACAGGTGCAGTACGCCCCGTTGCAGTAGTAATGGACTGAACCATGTACTGGTGATATATTACCGGCTTAAAGATCTCAACGAAGTCTATGTATACTGGCAGTTTCCATTATTCCCTCGCTTTTCAGTCATCTACTGGCCATTTACCTTGCAGCTCGTTTATCCACGATTCATTACAAACTGCCACGCCTCTTGTAACGATACCTGTTGACTGAAAAGTGCACAGGTGCAGTATGTCATGTGTCGCGTGGAGGTTGAGACGCCCGTTGCAGTAGTAATGGGCTGGACCATGTACTCTCGAAGACTTATGTCGTCATATTTAAACTTCTTTTCTTTGAACAATAAAACCACTGTAATGACTGTTTTAATTGGGTTGCCCAATCTGGCGTTATTATCCTTCCAGACTGGTTCATTCCGAGGAAGGAAACGCAATTAGCTTAGAGTGAAATTGAATATTCAGCACATATGAATGTATCAGAAAGGTAAAGTTGAAGGTGTTCTTTTATAACATGCCATTTTCCATCCTTTGATAAAACAGCATATATTTTATTGTCGAAATGCAACGCATGGAGAAAATTCTATAGTTGAAAGTATGTAATGAACTTTGGGTGCGAAAATGTAACATAACAAATTCATAGTTCACAATGTAACCAAAACAGAATGTCAAGGCTACAACACTTTTCGTAGTTGGCTCTTCTCGTGAAGACCTAGGACCTCAGCGGTCTCGCTTCTTCGGGAAATGTTGTCTTCTTGAAGTCTTCCACTTCCATGGAACTTCCTATGTTGATCTCCCGGTCTGAAACCATCCTTCTCCAATTGTCAATTGCCCATTGGTCTGACTCGAATCGCACGGTCCTCCCTTATTTCATTTCAGCTCTTCCAACGCTTGCTCAGCTTTCGCTCTCTCCATGCTAGTTGGGCTTCACCATGCATCTCTGCCATTACTCTTTTCTTCATTTGTCTGCCGAGCTATCCATACGTCCTTCCATCTATATGCTCACCTAAACACCCCTCAATCCCTTCATCCGTCCATTTCTCATTCATCCATTCATTTACTTATTTATTCATTCATTCATCTATCCAGTTTTCTGTTCCGAATCCTCCCTACGCCATCCTTCATCTTCCCCACGCCCCAACTTCCATTTCCCCGCCAACCCTTTCCTTGCTGTTGATCCGCCTGCTCACTTACTGCTTTCGGCGCGGGACGCTCCAGTGGCGATGCTCTCACGGCGCACCGGCCTTGCCGCACACATGGACTCCTAATTCCTCCCCGATGTGGCTCTTCGCTCGCCAGCCAGACTGGCCGCTCAATTAACTCCGTCGTATTGATTCCGCTCTCGCCCATCGCCGACAGATTTCCGTAAAGACGCTCACGCGATGAGCGAAGCAGAGGGATGTTGATGATCCCCTGGCTGTCTGGGGCGACGCGAAAACTCGCCGTTCCACGGCAACAGCTGTATCGTGACCTTCAAGACTCGAGGCATTTGAAATCCAGCCGAGTGCTGCACGACTGACATAGCGACACTGGAGCGTTGCCTAACGGCGAACACACATGTGCTTAGCAACCTTGTCGTAGTATGGTCGTGCTTCGAGGGAGATGAGAACTAAGTGCTGCTAGTGGTTAGACGTTTCTTGCTTGAATAGTTTGCGTCTATTTTCTGTGGTCACTCTGATGTTTCAGATTTAGTCACTTGTCTCCATGAATGACTGCAAAAGAATATGATGCGACCTGAGGTTCTTGCTTGCCCGTCTTGCCGTCTTGCTTGCTCCCCTCTCTGTTGTCCATCGCTTAAACAGAAAAACAGCGGGTGTGAGTAATTTTTAACACGAGCAGTCATGCGATGAGCAGAAAGTAACAAAAGATACGTTGATTCCTGAAATTAATTAGAAACACAAGACGTGAAAAAATGACGGTATATCACATGCTTAACATGTGACAAATAGAAAACTCTTCGTGCGAGAAAACCGTCAGAGTGTAAGAGTATTCATGATGAGAAATCAAACACATCCTAAAGCACAGCTCCAGAGATATAATTAAAACAAATTCTCGTATGTCTTGTAAGTAAATGTTAGTAGATATGATTATGTCCTAAGAGTAAAAACAACTGAGAATGCGTTAAGACTTAGGAACAAATATGAAATTTGCCTCCTAATTGAGAAAGCAGTCCCCAGTTGTCGCATTTTATTCTGAAGCATGATAATGAATCTCTCCCAAAACTCATTTTCACGAGCACAACATATTCCCTTTGGACTTAAAAAGGCGCTGTTTTCGTCATTAGTGAAAAACTATTGGCGATGTTACGTCTCTGTGTAAACGTAATGGAAATGTGCTTGACTGATGACATAGACTCACGATATCTAATTCCGGACAACTTTAGATTTACTAAACATCCAGAACAGACGATATATTTTTTCATAACGATTGAACATAATTCCATTCAAGAAGGCAGGGAATGGCAATGGAAAGGCAAAACTGTCATGTGGCGGTAAAGGTTCTTTCAGATGACGTTTTTAGCCAATACAATCATCACCTGATTTTAGGGGTCGTTTTCAGCGACGTCGAATCCCGTGCTGAAACTAAAAGGGGAAGATTGCGGTCGACTTCGTGATTTGTGAAAAGCATTCGGCAAAGTCATGGAGCGTGTTCCATCGCAACTGCTGTCAGGAAGCATGTTCCATCGCAACTGCTGTCAGGAATCACAGATGAGGAAAAGCATGCCCAGGGCCTAGGGTTGTGTGTGCTCTTGTGTGCCTTGTGAGCACACGTACGCCTGTCCGGTAAGCACTGACTGGTATGAGTTGTCGTGAGTTAGAAATGATGAAACGTTTTAAGACGCAGTTTGTCAGACAGCAACACGGCCTTTAAATAAATGAATGAACAATTAACGAATGAATGAATGAATGAATGAATGAATGAATGAATGAATGAATGAATGAATGAATGAATGAATGAATGAATGAATGAATGAATGAATGAATGAATGAATGAATGAATGAAGTTTTACATCTCAGCTTTTTTATTGCAAAAGGTTATGTAAGGCCACTGATCACAAAAATATTACTAAAGCTGGTTATAGCGAGAGCAAGTAAAAGTCATCCCTATTTATTCGCCTTTTACGTATCGTATAGGAAGGTGCGGTGAGTTAATTCTTACCTCCAATACACGGGGATAACGGACCGGTTTTAGAAATGTTGCCCTGATTTGATAGTTTTGAATATCTGTTAGTGCGTGAAGTGGGAGCACAAACTTTACAATTGTTTGTCTGAGTGCACGAAGGTCGACTTGTATGTGCTTCATCTCTAGAGGAAGTGGAGGCCACACGCATTTTACACACCCTAGTGACTTACGGCTAACAGAGCCTCCCAGAACTGTTATACCTGGAATATCTCGTGGGCGATGACCAAAGCCTCTCACTGAGGCAAAATGAGTCGAAGTCGGAAACATTCGCGGACACTGTACCCCATTTTTGAAATCTCGGCCTTACAGTCACGTGACTCGCACGCCCAGGAAGTTATGCGACAAACGTCTTGCTCGGCGGTACTATACTCCATGCTCCTTAACGGTCCGCGTGATTCGGGTGTAATCTTAAGCTAAACGACGTTTATAAATGTCCGTTCTCGCGAGAAATGCCGATATTTGAAAATGGGGTACAGTGTCCGCGAATGTTTCCGACTTCGACCATTTCAGCCTCACTGAGCAGCATGTACTTGTAGTGACCAGCTAGCATGCACCTTCTGAATCAGTTGGCATACGGTGCATGATTGCTTTGGAGTTGTGGAGAGCGGATACTACATAGCTCTTGGCCTGACCGCGTTCCAGCGAACCTGAAGCAGGCAGCGGAGCAACAGGCACGTCCCTCGGCCCTAACAAGATGCCAGGACTCGGGCAGTGGGTGATTAACCTTCTGGCACGCAGTGGGTCAAAGGAAAGCCCCGGCAAGGCACACGTGTCCCTATCTCTGGTGTCAGGATCCTCAGTGTACGCCAGGAAGACGGGCACTTGTTAGCCGCCACCAATCATGTTAGGACTCTCTCCTTACAGCTCACATATGCGTGAAAACATCTGCACTTATCCTTGAGAAAGGACTGGCTCCAAGTGAAACCCAGCCAAATCACACTTGACATGATTCAATAGGTCTTTAAGTAACTTACGTTGCGGGAAGGTATTTATCATGACTCCATTTGATGGCTCTTATACGTTAAATGAGATTCCCCGTCACAAATTGTATGTGGAGAAAAGTCTGCAGTTATTCGCATTCACAAAAAAGATCAAAACAATTCGGGAGAAACACACATACAGCTTGATGATTCAACAACGAGGAAGAAAACTGAGTACCCTAGGGCGAATTTCTTGTTGACAGATACGAGTTAGAATTTGCAGTAAGGCTTGCATATGAAAAAAACCCACCATGAACTGTCACGTAAGACCAATATGTCAGAGACAAACCTGTGCAAAGCGTACGTGGTCGTTAAGTTGAAATGAGGTAGCAGTGCTGTAAGTATGTCAGATGCCCCACGTCGAGTGAGGATTTCCCGTGGATACTTTTAAATAGAAATAATTATGTTGTGTTAGATCCACACAGCTGCCATAAGGCAGCATCCCTATAAAATTGAAGCCCAGTTGGCCTTCGCCACAATCTTTTTCAAATTTCAACTCTTCATTTAAAAACAAACACATTACATAATAAAGATATCTGACACAGCATGGAGAGGGTGAGGAGAGCTTCTGGAGGTGATGGGGGGGGGGGGGGGGCGGGAGGAGGGGCGGGGGGGGGGCGGGGGGGGGCGGGGGGGCGGCGGGGGGATGATTCGCTACAGTCTTCGCTTAAAGGAGAGTACAGGAAGGTTAACAGTGTGGTTACGTATCTCATCTCAACAACAACAACGTGTCTGTATTATTTACCACTTATATGTATATTAGGCGCAATCATGTAGCGAATCATGCCCAGTCGGCCCTGCCGCCCCCATGCCGCCCCGGCCCTGCCCCATGTCCAGCCCCCACCTCCTGGCCGGTCCCCTCCATTCTCCGCATCCAGTATAGGCTCTTGTCCCTCAGGACTCTACCGCTCAGAGGTCCTACCATAGCTTGTGTCAGATATCTTTATTATGTAATGTGTTTGTTTTTAAATGAAGAGTTGAAATTTGAAAAAGATTGTGGCGAAGGCCAACTGGGCTTCAATTTTATAGGGATGCTGCCTTATGGCAGCTGTGTGGATCTAACACAACATAATTATTTCTATTTAAAAGTATCCACGGGAAATCCTCACTCGACGTGGGGCATCTGACATACTTACAGCACTGCTACCTCATTTCAACTTAACGACCACGTACGCTTTGCACAGGTTTGTCTCTGACATATTGGTCTTACGTGACAGTTCATGGTGGGTTTTTTTCATATGCAAGCCTTACTGCAAATTCTAACTCGTATCTGTCAACAAGAAATTCGCCCTAGGGTACTCAGTTTTCTTCCTCGTTGTTGAATCATCAAGCTGTATGTGTGTTTCTCCCGAATTGTTTTGATCTTTTTTGTGAATGCGAATAACTGCAGACTTTTCTCCACATACAATTTGTGACGGGGAATCTCATTTAACGTATAATGAGCCATCAAATGGAGTCATGATAAATACCTTCCCGCAACGTAAGTTACTTAAAGACCTATTGAATCATGTCAAGTGTGATTTGGCTGGGTTTCACTTGGAGCCAGTCCTTTCTCAAGGATAAGTGCAGATGTTTTCACGCATATGTGAGCTGTAAGGAGAGAGTCCTAACATGATTGGTGGCGGCTAACAAGTGCCCGTCTTCCTGGCGTACACTGAGGATCCTGACACCAGAGATAGGGACACGTGTGCCTTGCCGGGGCTTTCCTTTGACCCACTGCGTGCCAGAAGGTTAATCACCCACTGCCCGAGTCCTGGCATCTTGTTAGGGCCGAGGGACGTGCCTGTTGCTCCGCTGCCTGCTTCAGGTTCGCTGGAACGCGGTCAGGCCAAGAGCTATGTAGTATCCGCTCTCCACAACTCCAAAGCAATCATGCACCGTATGCCAACTGATTCAGAAGGTGCATGCTAGCTGGTCACTACAAGTACATGCTGCTCAGTGAGGCTGAAATGGTCGAAGTCGGAAACATTCGCGGACACTGTACCCCATTTTCAAATATCGGCATTTCTCGCGAGAACGGACATTTATAAACGTCGTTTAGCTTAAGATTACACCCGAATCACGCGGACCGTTAAGGAGCATGGAGTATAGTACCGCCGAGCAAGACGTTTGTCGCATAACTTCCTGGGCGTGCGAGTCACGTGACTGTAAGGCCGAGATTTCAAAAATGGGGTACAGTGTCCGCGAATGTTTCCGACTTCGACTCATTTTGCCTCAGTGAGAGGCTTTGGTCATCGCCCACGAGATATTCCAGGTATAACAGTTCTGGGAGGCTCTGTTAGCCGTAAGTCACTAGGGTGTGTAAAATGCGTGTGGCCTCCACTTCCTCTAGAGATGAAGCACATACAAGTCGACCTTCGTGCACTCAGACAAACAATTGTAAAGTTTGTGCTCCCACTTCACGCACTAACAGATATTCAAAACTATCAAATCAGGGCAACATTTCTAAAACCGGTCCGTTATCCCCGTGTATTGGAGGTAAGAATTAACTCACCGCACCTTCCTATACGATACGTAAAAGGCGAATAAATAGGGATGACTTTACTTGCTCTCGCTATAACCAGCTTTAGTAATATTTTTGTGATCAGTGGCCTTACATAACCTTTTGCAATAAAAAAGCTGAGATGTAAAACTTCATTCATTCATTCATTCATTCATTCATTCATTCATTCATTCATTCATTCATTCATTCATTCATTCATTCATTCATTCATTCATTCATTCATTCATTCATTCATTCATTCATTCGTTAATTGTTCATTCATTTATTTAAAGGCCGTGTTGCTGTCTGACAAACTGCGTCTTAAAACGTTTCATCATTTCTAACTCACGACAACTCATACCAGTCAGTGCTTACCGGACAGGCGTACGTGTGCTCACAAGGCACACAAGAGCACACACAACCCTAGGCCCTGGGCATGCTTTTCCTCATCTGTGATTCCTGACAGCAGTTGCGATGGAACATGCTTCCTGACAGCAGTTGCGATGGAACACGCTCCATGACTTTGCCGAATGCTTTTCACAAATCACGAAGTCGACCGCAATCTTCCCCTTTTAGTTTCAGCACGGGATTCGACGTCGCTGAAAACGACCCCTAAAATCAGGTGATGATTGTATTGGCTAAAAACGTCATCTGAAAGAACCTTTACCGCCACATGACAGTTTTGCCTTTCCATTGCCATTCCCTGCCTTCTTGAATGGAATTATGTTCAATCGTTATGAAAAAATATATCGTCTGTTCTGGATGTTTAGTAAATCTAAAGTTGTCCGGAATTAGATATCGTGAGTCTATGTCATCAGTCAAGCACATTTCCATTACGTTTACACAGAGACGTAACATCGCCACTAATGACGAAAACAGCGCCTTTTTAAGTCCAAAGGGAATATGTTGTGCTCGTGAAAATGAGTTTTGGGAGAGATTCATTATCATGCTTCAGAATAAAATGCGACAACTGGGGACTGCTTTCTCAATTAGGAGGTAAATTTCATATTTGTTCCTAAGTCTTAGCGCATTCTATCACGTTCTCAGTTGTTTTTACTCGTAGGACATAATCATATCTACTAACATTTACTTACAAGACATACGAGAATTTGTTTTAATTATATCTCTGGAGCTGTGCTTGAGGATGTGCTTGATTTCTCATCATGAATACTCTTACACTCTGACGGTTTTCTCGCACGAAGAGTTTTCTATTTGTCACATGTTAAGCATGTGATATACCGTCATTTTTTCACGTCTTGTGTTTCTAATTAATTTCAGGAATCAACGTATCTTTTGTTACTTTCTGCTCATCGCATGACTGCTCGTGTTAAAAATTACTCACACCCGCTGTTTTTCTGTTTAAGCGATGGACAACAGAGAGGGGAGCAAGCAAGACGGCAAGACGGGCAAGCAAGAACCTCAGGTCGCATCATATTCTTTTGCAGTCATTCATGGAGACAAGTGACTAAATCTGAAACATCAGAGTGACCACAGAAAATAGACGCAAACTATTCAAGCAAGAAACGTCTAACCACTAGCAGCACTTAGTTCTCATCTCCCTCGAAGCACGACCATACTACGACAAGGTTGCTAAGCACATGTGTGTTCGCCGTTAGGCAACGCTCCAGTGTCGCTATGTCAGTCGTGCAGCACTCGGCTGGATTTCAAATGCCTCGAGTCTTGAAGGTCACGATACAGCTGTTGCCGTGGAACGGCGAGTTTTCGCGTCGCCCCAGACAGCCAGGGGATCATCAACATCCCTCTGCTTCGCTCATCGCGTGAGCGTCTTTACGGAAATCTGTCGGCGATGGGCGAGAGCGGAATCAATACGACGGAGTTAATTGAGCGGCCAGTCTGGCTGGCGAGCGAAGAGCCACATCGGGGAGGAATTAGGAGTCCATGTGTGCGGCAAGGCCGGTGCGCCGTGAGAGCATCGCCACTGATGCGTCCCGCGCTGAACGCAGTAAGTGAGCAGGCGGATCAACAGCAAGGAAAGGGTTGGCGAGGAAATGGAAGTTGGGGCTTGGGGAAGATGAAGGATGGCGTAGGAAGGATTCGGAACAGAAAACTGGATAGATGGATGAATGAACAAATAAGTAAATGGATGGATGAATGAGAAATGGATGGATGAAGGGATTGAGGGTGGTTAGGTGAGCATATAGATGGAAGGACGTATGGATTGATGGATAGCTCGGCAGACAAATGAAGAAAAGGGTAATGGCAGAGATGCATGGTGAAGCCCAACTAGCATGGAGAGAGCGAAAGCTGAGCAAGCGTTGGAAGAGCTGAAATGAAATAAGGGAGGACAGTGCGATTCGAGTCAGACCAATGGGCAATTGACAATTGGAGAAGGATGGTTTCAGACCGGGAGATCAACATAGGAAGTCCCATGGAAATGGAAGACTTCAAGAAGACATGTCCCGAAGAAGCGAGACCGCCGAGGTCCTAGGTCTTCACGAGAAGAGCAAACAACGAAAAATGTTGTAGCCTTGACTTTCTGTTTTGTGTACATTGTGAACTATGAATTTTTATGTTACATTTTTGCACCCCAAGTTCATTACAGACTTTTGAATATAGTATTTGCTCCATGCGTTGCATTTAGACAATAAAATATATACTGTTTTATCAAAGGGTGGAAAATCGCATGTTATAAAAGAGCACCTTCAACTTTACCTTTCTGATACATTCATATGTGATGAATATTCAATTTCACTCTAAGCTAATTGCGTTTCATTCCTCGGAATGAACCAGTCTGGAAGGATAATAACGCCAGATTGGGCAACCCAATTAAAAAAACAGTTATTACAGTGGTTTTATTGTACAGAGAAAAGAAGTTTAAATATGACGACATAAGTCTTCGAGAGTACATGGTCCAGTCCATTACTACTGCAACGGGGCGTCCCAGCCTCCACGCGACACATGACGTACTGCACCTGTGCACTTTTCAGTTAACAGGTATCGTTACAAGAGGCGTGGCAGTTTGTAATGAATCGTGGATAACCGAGCTGCAAGGTAATGGCCAGTGGATGACTGAGAAGCGAGGGAATAATGGAAACTGCCAGTATACATAGACTTCGTTGAGATCTTTAAGCCGGTAATGTATCACCAGAGAGTGTAAACACATGCTCAGGAAAACCCCGCTAAAAACACAACCTTCTGAAATGCCCAGGATATATCCTCACTAAACCATAAGGTGAACATTGTGCTCGGTCATAATGTTCTCGTGCATGCAGGGAACAGCCACAACAGAACGTGTATAATGTTTTACAGATTTAGAAAGGTCCCGCACTCTAGAAAATTGCTCCTCATTTGAGTTAGGGATGAAAAATAAACCCATCGTATCTCCCTACGAGATTTGTAGAACGCGAATGAATAAGGTACTCGTGACTTTACTTGCTATTGTTCTTAACTTGTTCGGGTGTTTACGTGATAAATGGCCCTGCATGGCCTACAAAAACTGG
>JAWQFJ010034920.1:0-11823 GCA_034096865.1 Theodoxus fluviatilis | reverse complement strand
GAGAGAGAGATTGAGAGAGAGAGAGAGAGAGAGAGAGATTGAGAGAGAGAGAGAGAGAGAGATGAGAGAGAGAGAGAGAGAAGAGAGAGAGAGAGAGAGAGAGAGAGAGAGAGAGAGAGAGAGGGGGGGGGGATATCCCGTGCGGTTACACGATGTACATGAAGTTCTTTTTAGGGCACTAGTCTCGTAATTGCTGTCTCATGTTTAGAGAGTAGTGTATGTACATCGCTACGTCTCCAGTCGTGTGAGCACCCGTTCCCTTCATAAGCTTTTTAGTACATCTTGACGGTACAAAACCTGTTATGTGTCGATTCAGGTTGGTTTGTGCTGGGTAGTCATATAGGGGACACTGTAACAAAAAAGTGCTCTGCGGTCTCATTTGCCTTACAGAAAGGACATACTAAATCTGGGCTCGGACAGTTCAAATATCTTCGAATTGTATTTGGATCATTTATCCCAAAACGAAAACGTATGAATACGTCACGGAATTTATTTATGTTAAAAAGGGACAGATACTTCTCTTTCCCAAAAGGATTTTTTAAGGTGGAATACCAGTGAAATCTTTTGCTGTTGAAACATTTTGCGTGCCAATTCTGTAAATGACAATTTTTTAGCCTTTGTTTGAAATGTAACAGGAAATTTGTCTTGTTCTGGACTTCTCCATTGAGCCACACAAATCCAAAACCTAGTCTGCACAAACAGTTTTCTACTGTAGCTACCCAGTTCTTGTTAGGTGCAATTTTGGAAATAGTCAGCATAACATAGGCTTGTTTGATGAGTCTCATGGAAGGCATCTTAGACAAATTTATCCAGTAGTTGATGGTTCTAATGATGCTAGAAACAGCCAGAGGATATGTACCTAAATCTCCGTAAACCATTTGATTTGGCGTCCGCGTGTCTAGTCCCAGAATGTTTTTGCACGCAATGGTATGCACCTCCTCAATGTTATCCGTAAAGCTCAGGCCCCAGATTTCTGAGCCATACAGCAAGGTGGGCAATACCTGTGCATCAAACATTAAAAAAAACACACTCGTGTCTAAGGTAGTCTCCACATCGTCTTCAAAATCTGGACAGCGTTTTGCTTTCCTTTTGTGGCCAAGTCCTCAGTGCATACATTCGCCACTTCTCACCTTGTGCTAAGTGGCCGCCTTTCGAAACACAATAACTTTAGTTTTTTTCAGTTTTCACCTTGAGATTTAGTGATTGAGAGAGAGAGAGAGAGAGAGAGAGAGAGAGAGAGAGAGAGAGAGCAAGAGAGAGAGCAAGAGAGAGAGAGACAGAGAGAGAGAGAGACAGAGAGAGAGAGAGAGAGAGAGAGACAGAGAGAGAGAGAGACAGAGAGACAGAGAGAGAGAGAAAGAGAGAGAGAATACTACTGAAGAATTGTTGCATACAAATCAGTCCTTGTGGTTCCTGTACGTTCACCTGTATGCGGACTTGGGCGTGTCCTGGCTAGACGTGTGTGGTGCCCGCACACACGCTCCACATTGAGACAGGACGTTGCATGAAACTCCACTCTATCCCACTCCGTCTCTTCACTTTTTTTCTCCTGCCCCGCTGTCCCGCTGTCCCCTCCTCGTGCCATCCTACGCCTTGCCATGACCCTCTTTTTGCCCTTTTTTCAGGCTGAAAAGACTCTTTTGATTTGTTAGAGTTCCATGCGTCCATTCAGCAGTCTCGACCGCAAACAAACCAAAACGGACATTTCACTGTCGGCAAGACTCCCTGGGTAAACGCAGAGCTGGACACCCCTTGTGACACCCCTTGTGACACTCCTTGTGACACCCCTTGTGACACCCCTTGTGACACCCCTTGTGACACCCTTGTGACACCCCTTGTGACACCCCTTGTGACACCCCTTGTGACACCCCTTGTGACACCCCTTGTGACAGGGCATGTGACGTAGTTAAAGTTGCAAGCTTTTTACGTCACACATGTGTAAGAGGGTGAGATTATGATGTAGAGACTTGTCCAGGGCCCGTATTCACAACGGCGATTTATCTTTTTAACACTCGATTTATCCCCTAGCCCCGCGTTATCTTGATCGGTTAGATAAGGTTCGCTCGTCAGAGGATCCTAGGTTGCGCTTTGCTATATATACTGGTTTCCAGTCAAGGGAGTGCGGAACAGGCAGTTGGAATCGTCTGAGTTTAGAGATAAATCGGGGTTAACATAAATCGCCGATAAATCGCCGTTGTGAATACGGGCCCAGATCTCTGTAGTTAAACGTATTGTCTCTCGTTTCCATATTTGCCTGCACAGATTGTAACTGCAGAGATACGTGGGGCGTGTTTCGCTTGCACCCTGTCGCTGCTGTAGAGATATATGATCGCGCAGACTGCCTTTCCCATGTGACATTTCCTCAAGCCTTTGTGTGCGTGTTTGAGATCACACCAAATTTTAGAGTTTATTCATTTAATGTACCATGTATTGTTTGTAGTATTGAATATATACATAGTGTTTACCCTTATCAACTACCCCATATATGGCAACCTGCACTCCGTGAGTTGTAAATGAGAATATTAATGGAAAATGATGAATAAGTATCTGATTTTAATTTGTGCCTTAAATACTTCACTTGCCATTCATTTGTCTACAAACCACTTTTGGAATTCATTCATTGGCGCAGGTTGTGCTTTGATTAACGCACTTTCCAACGGAGTGGAATTTGCCATATGTGATTGTTGATTTGGGCTTCAAATAATTGTTAGAAGCTGTCATGTTGACACAGTTTCGCGTTCACTGGGAATCCTGTGTCCATGTTCTGCTAAGGAATTTAGCTTGTTTTCGCTGAGGTCCGGGTAGTGGCTATTTAAAGCCAGTGGCTTACAGGGCCAGTGAAGAGGAGCACAGGGTACACAGAGTACGGAGCACCGGACACAGAGAGGCAGAGAGAGAGGTCACGGGAAGGTCAGCCAGTGGACGACTGTTATGCCTGTGTTGCCTTGAATTACCTTGTTACCAGACCATGAAATAAAGACGGGGAGAACTGACGTCCAGCCTTGGTTGTCATGCTGACCCTTTGGAGAGAGTGAAGGGAGAGGGGCACACAACCTCTACACTTCCTGCCAGCCTGACCAGCTCGACCCAGGGGTCGGTCCTGCGCCATGGGGTAGAGAGAATTCCAAACGCCTCTCTATAGCCCCACCACGCGCCTAGGTCCCAACCCAGCAACAAAACCCAACCCCTATCTTACACATGGATGCATGAAGTGGTGCTGTTTCAAACGAATCGCGCACGAAGCGCAGAAAACAACATTCGGACATACATCGTCTGTTGCAGAGGTTTCACGAGGAAACCCTTCAATGAACGAACAGCAGGCGTGAAAAAGTCTGCACCTTTTGTGGACAAGAAGTAACAGGTTTTGCAAGGTTGCTCTAACAGCAGTGGTGGCGGCGGTAGTAATGGCAGCAGCAGCAGTAGTAGTAGTAGTAGTAGTAGTAGTAGTAGTAGTAGTAGTAGTAGTAGTAGTAGTAGAAGTGGAAGTGGAAGTAGTAGTAGTTGCAGCAGCAGCAGCAGTAGTAGTGGTAGTAGAAGTGGAAGAAGTAGTAGTAGTAGCAGTAGGAGGAGGAGGAATAATTGTTGTTGTTGTGTGATAGTGAGAAGGAAGTTATTATCGAAGCAAGCTTGGCCATAACTGTGAAGTATCATAGCGCCTACTGCGCTTTTTGTGGAAAACTCGGGTCGCTTTGTGACGGTTTAAAGAAAGACTGGAGAGTAACACAGCCCTGAATAGAGCTTGTAAACAATCTTCCATTCCCCCTCTTTTTCTTGTTCCTCTGCAGGGTCTCCAGACAGAGTGTACACCGGCGGTGCGCTACGTGCAGCAGTGACGGCTGCTGAGGCAGCCGAGGGCAGCAGTCTGCAGGATGCGCACTGAGAGCTGAGCAACACGGTGTGCCGTGCGATGAGACTGACCAGTTCAACCGTGCTGTCGTTACGGCCTTGACGGGATGGAGAAAGTTTCTCATGACGTCAGCCATTAGCGTTTGGCGTGGAGTAGGAAGCGTGTGTCCGAGTTTGAGGGATGAGGCAGCCTGCCTGGCTATGGACACCAGGGAACCACGGCGTTTCTCCGTGACCATTCGTCACAGTCGGTCCTTCTGTAAATGTCCGCCGGGGAATTAGGACAACGGTCAGGTTTCTTTCCTCAGGAATGAACTCGACAGCTTTTTGTTTTGTTTTTGAGTTTGCAATCAATCCAGCGGTCTTTGCTTCCTGAGAAGATGGTGACATGCTTTGCTTTAGTTTTCCGTGAACCCAAACTATTTTTCACAAACCGAGCGCCCATAGTGGCCAAGTTTGTCCGTGATGGAATGATGATGGTTGCTGCTCAGAGGGTGGTGGAGATCTTCCCAGGCAGCCAGGAGAGAGATAGACATCTAGCCAGGGGGGAGGGGGACATCTTGCCAGGCAGCCAGGAGGGAGGTGGACATCTTGCCAGGAGGGAGGGGGACATCTTGCCAGGCAGCCAGGAGGGAGGTGGACATCTTGCCAGGAGGGAGGTGGACATCTTGCCAGGAGGGAGGTGGACATCTTGTCAGGAGGGAGGTGGACATCTTGTCAGGAGGGAGGTGGACATCTTGCCAGGAGGGAGGTGGACATCTTGTCAGGAGGGAAGTGGACATGTTGCCAGGAGGGAGGTGGACATCTTGCCAGGGGGGAAGTGGACATGTTGCCAGGAGGGAGGTGGACATCTTGCCAGGAGGGAGGGGGACATCTTCCCAGGCAGCCAGGGGGGAGGTGGACATCTTGTCAGGAGGGAAGTGGACATGTTGCTAGGAGGGAGGTGGACATCTTGCCAGGGGGGAAGTGGACATGTTGCCAGGAGGGAGGTGGACATCTAGCCAGGGGGGAGGGGGACATCTTGCCAGGCAGCCAGGAGGGAGGTGGACATCTTGCCAGGAGGGAGGTGGACATCTTGCCAGGAGGGAGATGGACATCTTGTCAGGAGGGAGGTGGAAATCTTGTCAGGAGGGAGGTGGACATCTTGCCAGGAGGGAGGTGGACATCTTGTCAGGAGGGAAGTGGACATGTTGCCAGGAGGGAGGTGGACATCTTGCCAGGGGGGAAGTGGACATGTTGCCAGGAGGGAGGTGGACATCTTGCCAGGAGGGAGGGGACATCTTCCCAGGAGGGAGGTAGAAATCTTGCCAGGAGGGAGGTGGACATCTTGTCAGGGGGGAAGTGGACATGTTGCCAGGAGGGAGGTGGACATCTTGTCAGGGGGGAAGTGGACATGTTGCCAGGCAGCTAGGAGGGAGGTGGACATCTTGCAAGGCAGCCAGGAGGAGGTGGACATCTTGCCAGGAGGGAGGTGGACATCTTGCCAGGAGGGAGGTGGACATCTTGTCAGGGGGGAAGTGGACATGTTGCCAGGAGGGAGGTGGACATCTTGCCAGGGGGGAAGTGGACATGTTGCCAGGAGGGAGGTGGACATCTTGCCAGGAGGGAGGGGGACATCTTCCCAGGAGGGAGGTGGACATCTTGCCAGGAGGGAGGTGGACATCTTGTCAGGGGGGAAGTGGACATGTTGCCAGGAGGGAGGTGGACATCTCGTCAGGGGGGAAGTGGACATGTTGCCAGGAGGGAGGTGGACATCTTGCCAGGAGGGAGGGGGACATCTTCCCAGGCAGCCAGGAGAGAGGTGGACATCTTGCCAGGAGGAAGGTGGACATCTTGTCAGGGGGAAAGTGGACATGTTGCCAAGAGGGAGGTGGACATATTGCCAGGAGGGAGGTGGACATGTTGCCAGGAGGGAGGTGGACATCTTGTCAGGGGGGAAGTGGACATGTTGCCAGGAGGGAGGTGGACATCTTGCCAGGCAGCTAGGAGGGAGGTGGACATCTTGCAAGGAAGCCAGGAGGGAGATGGACATCTTGCAAGGCAGCCAGGAGGGAGGTGGACATCTTGCCAGGAGGGAGGTGGACATCTTGCAAGGCAGCCAGGAGGGAAGTGGACATCTTGCTAGGAGGGAAGTGGACATATTGCCAGGCAGCTAGGAGGGAGGTGGACATCTTGCAAGGCAGCCAGGAGGAGGTGGACATCTTGCCAGGAGAGAGGTGGACATCTTGCCAGGAGGGAGGTGGACATCTTGTCAGGGGGGAAGTGGACATGTTGCCAGGAGGGAGATGGACATCTTGCCAGGGGGGAAGTGGACATGTTGCCAGGAGGGAGGTGGACATCTTGCCAGGAGGGAGGGGGACATCTTCCCAGGAGGTAGGTGGACATCTTGCCAGGAGGGAGGTGGACATCTTGTCAGGGGGGAAGTGGACATGTTGCCAGGAGGGAGGTGGACATCTTGTCAGGGGGGAAGTGGACATGTTGCCAGGAGGGAGGTGGACATCTTGCCAGGAGGGAGGGGGACATCTTCCCAGGCAGCCAGGAGAGAGGTGGACATCTTGCCAGGAGGGAGGTGGACATCTTGTCAGGGGGAAAGTGGACATGTTGCCAGGAGGGAGGTGGACATATTGCCAGGAGGGAGGTGGACATGTTGCCAGGAGGGAGGTGGACATCTTGTCAGGGGGGAAGTGGACATGTTGCCAGGAGGGAGGTGGACATCTTGCCAGGAAGGAGGTGGACATCTTGTCAGGAGGGAGGTGGACATCTTGCCAGGAGGGAGGTGGACATGTTGCCAGGAGGGAGGTGGACATCTTGCCAGGAGGGAGATGGACATCTTCCCAGGCAGCCAGGAGAGAGGTGGACATCTTGCCAGGAGGGAGGTGGACATCTTGCCAGGAGGGAGGTGGACATCTTGCCAGGAGGGAAGTGGACATCTTGCCAGGAGGGAGGTGGACATCTTGCCAGGAGGGAGGTGGACATCTTGCCAGGAGGGAGGTGGACATCTTGCCAGGAGGGAGGTGGACATCTTGTCAGGGGGGAAGTGGACATGTTGCCAGGAGGGAGGTGGACATGTTGCCAGGAGGGAGGTGGACATCTTGCCAGGAGGGAGGTGGACATCTTGCCAGGCAGCCAGGAGAGAGGTGGACATCTTGCCAGGAGGGAGGTGGACATCTTGCCAGGAGGGAGGTGGACATCTTGCCAGGAGGGAGGTGGACATCTTGCCAGGAGGGAGGTG
This sequence comes from Theodoxus fluviatilis, assembly GCA_034096865.1. Taxonomy (NCBI): domain Eukaryota; kingdom Metazoa; phylum Mollusca; class Gastropoda; order Cycloneritida; family Neritidae; genus Theodoxus; species Theodoxus fluviatilis. The sequence goes on along the minus strand of JAWQFJ010034920.1, from coordinate 4,745 downwards.
GACATCTTGCCAGGAGGGAAGTGGACATCTTGCCAGGAGGGAGGTGGACATCTTGCCAGGCAGCCAGGAGGGAGGTGGACATCTTGCCAGGCAGCCAGGAGGGAGGTGGACATCTTGCCAGGCAGCCAGGAGGGAGGTGGACATCTTGCCTGGAGGGAGGTGGTCATCTTGCCAGGAGGGAGATGGACATCTTGCAAGGCAGCCAGGAGGGAGGTGGACATCTTGCCAGGAGGGAGGTTGACATCTTGCAAGGCAGCCAGGAGGGAGGTGGACATCTTGCAAGGCAGCCAGGAGGGAAGTGGACATCTTGCCAGGAGGGAAGTGGACATATTGCCAAGAGGGATGTGGACATCTTGCCAGGCAGCTAGGAGGGAGGTGGACATCTTGCAAGGCAGCCAGGAGGAGGTGGACATCTTGCCAGGAGGGAGGTGGACATCTTGCCAGGAGGGAGGTGGACATCTTGCAAGGCAGCCAGGAGGAAAGTGGACATCTTGCCAGGAGGGAAGTGGACATCTTGCCAGGAGAGAGGTGGACATCTTGCCAGGCAGCCAGGAGGGAGGTGGACATCTTGCCAGGGGGGGGGGACGTCTTGCAAGAAGGCCAGGAGAGAGATGGACATCGTGCCAGGAGGGAGGTGGTCATCTTGCCAGGAGGGAAGTGGACATCTTGCCAGGAGGGAGGTGGACATCTTGCCAGGCAGCCAGGAGGGAGGTGGACATCTTGCCAGGGGGGGGGGGGACGTCTTGCAAGAAAGCCAGGAGAGAGATGGACATCTTGCCAGGAGGGAGGTGGACATCTTGCCAGGCAGCCAGGAGGGAGGTGGACATCTTGCCAGGAGGGAGGTGGACATCTTGCCATTGTCTCCAGTCCACCTACCTCCCCTGTTCGCGTGTCTCCAATCCACCCACCACCCCTGTCCCCATTGTCTCCAGTCCACCCACCACCCCTGTCCGTGTGTCTCCAGTCCACCCACCACCCCTGTCCGTGTGTCTCCAGTCCACCCACCACCCCTGTCCCCATTGTCTCCAGTCCACCCACCACCCCTGTCCGTGTGTCTCCAGTCCACCCACCACCCCTGACCGTGTGTCTCCAGTCCACCCACCACCCCTTTCTGTGTGTCTCCATTCCACCCACCACCCCTCTCCGTGTGTCTCCAGTCCACCCACCACCCCTGTCCGTGTCTCCAGTCCACCCACCACCCCTGTCCGTGTGTCTCCAGTCCACCCACCACCCCTGTCCGTGTGTCTCCAGTCCATCCACCACCCCTGTCCCCATTGTCTCCAGTCCACCCACCACCCCTGTCCCCATTGTCTCCAGTCCACCCACCACGCCTGTCCGTGTGTCTCCAGTCCATCCACCACCCCTGTCCCCATTGTCTCCAGTCCACCCACCACCCCTGTCTCCATTGTCTCCAGTCCACCCACCACCCCTGTCCCCATTGTCTCCAGTCCACCCACCACCCCTGTCCCCATTGTCTCCAGTCCACCCACCACCTCTGTCCCCATTGTCTCCAGTCCACCCACCACCCCTGTCCGTGTCTCCAGTCCACCCACCACCCCTGTCCCCATTGTCTCCAGTCCACCCACCACCCCTGTCCGTGTCTCCAGTCCACCCACCTCCCCTGCCCGTGTCTCCGTCGCCAGCCCCCCTGTGCCCTCTGACCGCAGGCTTACTTCCCGCGGAGTCTCATTAGGGGTGCTATTGACACCCGTCTATTGGTCGGGACAACGCGCTTATTAACCCCTTTCTCCTCCCGTTACGGCGTCACAAGCAGCCATCGCGCTCTGGAAAACTTCATCCAATATCGGGGGGCAATGGCGACTGGCGGGTCAATCGCCATTGATGCGGGATTATCTGCCCCTGGACAGGACCCGGATGGTGGGAGTGCGTCCGTCACGACAGTGCATGAAGACAGCCGTGCTGGTCCACTCTCACCAAGCTTGGCACCCAGCCTGGGTGGTTTTCGTTTCTGATGACGAGGCTGTGTATTCATCGGAATGGAGGATTGTCGTTTCCTTCTGGAAGAAAGTGGGACTTCTCTGTGACTGATCAGTGTGTCTAGACTCTCAGGGCGCAGGTGCAGTCGCGGATAATCCAATGTTTCTCTGATTCTTGCAGTCTGCCTGTGACGGTCCCTTCTCCGTGGACTGTCTGACGACGGTCTGGGGAAGTCTGCGACTTGGCTTCGTCCGTCAGGACAGCTGCGGTACTCTGGGAATCGCCGGAACAGCGTGACGTGCCTCCAGCATTGTACGTCACACTCAGTACTACAGTGTGACGTGCTTCCAGCGTTGTACGTCACACTCAGTACTACAGTGTGACGTGCCTCCAGCGTTGTACGTCACACTCAGTACTACAGTGTGACGTGCTTCCAGCGTTGTACCTCACACTCAGTACTACAGTGTGACGTGCTTCCAGCTTTGTACGTCACACTGAATACTGTAGTGTGACGTGCTTTCAGCGTTGTACGTCACACTCAGTACTACAGTGTGACGTGCTTTCAGCGTTGTACGTCACAGTCAGTACTAAAGTGTGACGTGCTTCCAGCGTTGTACGTCACACTCAGTACTACAGCGCAACGTGCTTCCAGCTTTGTACGTCACACTGAACACTATAGTGTGACGTGCTTTCAGCGTTGTACGTCACACTCAGTACTACAGCGAAACGTGCGTCCAGCTTTGTACGTCACACTGAACACTATAGTGTGACGTGTTTTCAGCGTTGTACGTCGCACTCAGTACTACAGTGTGACGTGCTTCCAGCTTTGTACGTCACACTGAACACTGTAGTGTGACGTGCTTTCAGCGTTGTACGTCACACTCAGTACTACAGTGTGACGTGCTTCCAGTGTTGTACGTCACACTCAGTACTACAGGGTGACGTGCTTTCAGCGTTGTACGTCACACTGAACACTGTAGTGTGACGTGCTTTCAGCGTTGTACGTCACAGTCAGTACTAAAGTGTGACGTGCTTCCAGCGTTGTACGTCACACTCAGTTCTACAGCGTAACGTGCTTCCAGCTTTGTACGTCACACTGAACACTATAGTGTGACGTGCTTTCAGCGTTGTACGTCACACTCAGTACTACAGTGTGACGTGCTTTCAGCGTTGTACGTCACAGTCAGTACTAAAGTGTGACGTGCTTCCAGCGTTGTACGTCACACTCAGTACTACAGCGCAACGTGCTTCCAGCTTTGTACGTCACACTGAACACTATAGTGTGACGTGCTTTCAGCGTTGTACGTCACACTCAGTACTACAGCGAAACGTGCGTCCAGCTTTGTACGTCACACTGAACACTATAGTGTGACGTGTTTTCAGCGTTGTACGTCGCACTCAGTACTACAGTGTGACGTGCTTCCAGCTTTGTACGTCACACTGAACACTGTAGTGTGACGTGCTTTCAGCGTTGTACGTCACACTCAGTACTACAGGGTGACGTGCTTTCAGCGTTGTACGTCACACTCAGTACTACAGTGTGACGTGCTTCCAGTGTTGTACGTCACACTCAGTACTACAGGGTGACGTGCTTTCAGCGTTGTACGTCACACTCAGTACTACAGTGTGACGTTCTTTCAGAGTTGTATGTCACACTCAACACTAGTGTGACGTGCTTTCAGCGTTGTACGTCACAGTCAGTACTAAAGTGTGACGTGCTTTCAGCGTTGTATGTCACACTCAGTACTACAGGGTGACGTGCTTTCAGCGTTGTATGTCATAATCAGGACAACAGCGTGACGTGCTTTCAGAGTTGTATGTCACACTCAACACTACAGTGTGACGTGCTTTCAGCGTTGTACGTCACAGTCAGTACTACAGTGTTACGTGCTTTCAGCGTTGTACGTCACACTCAGCACTACAGCTGACGCCCTCAACTTCCATAACTGTCTGTCAGTGACTGGAGCTTCCATTTGTAAGCCACGAATGCCGATTTGGTAAATAACTACTCCGAAAGAATACTATATCAAAGCCACAAAGAATATCAAATCACACGGGGTACTTTTTGCTTTCTTGCTTGTGTTTTAAATATATTTTTTTTTCTCGTTTGCTTGCTTGCTTGCTTGGTTGCTTGCTTGCCTGCTTGCTCGTGAGAATACTCTTGACGACGTTAAGACCAGCACCAACCTCACGACTCGTCCTGTCAGTTGTGGTGGAAAGGTCACGCCGCTCTCCTCCACTGCGCATCTTCCAGCAACAGTACCGCAGCCTCAGACACCACAGTACCGCAGCCTCAGGCACCACAGTACCGCAGCATCAGACACCACAGTATCACAGCCTCATACACCACAGTACAGCAGCCTCAGACACCACCGTACAGCAGCCTCAGACACCACAGTAACACAGCCTCAGACACCACAGTACCTGAGCCTCAGACACCACAGTACCGCAGCCTCAGACACCACAGTACAGCAGCCTCAGACACCACAGTACCGCAGCCTCAGACACCACAGTACCGCAGCCTCAGACACCGCAGTACCGCAGCCTCAGACACCACAGTACCGCAGCCTCAGACACCACAGTACCGCAGCCTCAGACACCACAGTACCGCAGCCTCAGACACCACAGTACCGCAGTCTCAGACACCACAGTACCGCAGCCTCAGACACCACAGTACCGCAGCCTCAGACACCACAGTACCGCAGCCTCAGACACCACAGTGTCATGGGGAAAGAGGGGAGTTGGTGGTGGAGACTGGCGGGTCGGTCTCGGTTATGGAGTTATTGGGTTTGTATTTGAGGCTTTTC
>JAWQFJ010034918.1:15000-16531 GCA_034096865.1 Theodoxus fluviatilis | reverse complement strand
GCTTTCTCCCCCAAAAATTCACACAGAATTTAATTCAACAAGAAGCAATGCACTCTAGCCCGAAACGCTTAGTTGAAACTTTCCCGCGCTCAGCGAGTAAGTCAGTTTAACCATTCCCTTGCTCACGAATTGAATTACAATTTCACGACTCATGGAGATAGGAATTCCTCCAACTCTTCCCAAAGAGATTTAGTTCAATTCTAAGACACAATTTACACATTCCCAAGTCCGACCTTCTTCCCGCCCTTATTAACCGTCATTTCCCCCAAAGGCAAAGATTTTCGCGCATTGTACATACCTCACAGCCCAGGCCGTGGTTCCTCCCAAAAGCGAATTTTCCTCTCAGTCCCAACCAAGGCTATCTTTCCACTCTCGTGACCGACCCACCGCAGGCCCTCACGACGAGATTTCTCAGCGAAGCGAAACTACTTCGCCCGCCACCCATGTGGCTCCAGTTTGCAGCGCTATCGCTCGCACAACCGCCTTCATCCAACCGATGAATAAGTCTGACCAGAGACGCTCTGTCAGACCTGACGATAACTACGTCACGTGATCATCTTCCAATCACTGCCCGTTAATTTCGCGCCCTCAGATCCGTGTTAGGTCGAGGGTAGACCCCGTGCACATTCCAATACCCCATCGACCCCCCGAAAACGTAACCCCCCGGGTTGACTTTTCCCGCCGCGCGAACCTATCTTTAGCGTTGCGGCAATACGGTTTTCGAGTACGTAGTGTTCAATGCAATCTCACGCACTGACATTTGCTTTACATCCTCACTCATAAGTCGCGTCTCGCGACAGATACTATTGACATGATATGCATGCGAAAAAATACTTTTGTTCCCATCATTCTGTTACAGCTCACAGTTTGAATTGTATTTGGTTACAACGGAAAACGTGAAGTTAAAAACACTTCAATTTGACAACTACATTTTCTCAATGAAAACAGAAGTTTGCCAATAATTTTGTTACAGAAGAAAAACAACGCTCTCTTACCTTAGGATATAACCTGTAACACAGGTGCAAGGGAAGACAGACTCTAGATGAAAGACAAGGAAGAAGGCCTGTCACAGTCGTTGACAATTTGGATGACCGAGATTTTTTTCTATACAAATAAATGTGTTAAGTAGCAAGACCAATATATGAGTGATGTCACATTGACAAGACAACCAATAACAGTCATACTTCGTGAATGAATTTGGTCATCTAAATGAATAGTCTAAGTTTGCTGTTTTTTCTGGTATGACTTCTCAATAATGAAGTAGATTTCTTTGGAATAGTTGAAAGCAGTTCCTGTTGAGACCACATTCACCAGCCCCACCATCATCATTACATTTGTCATTTAATTCCCATTTGCGGCTGTTTCAGACTTAGCATCCTTCCGAGAGCGTCTCATCAATGGTGTGGACACAGAAGGACAACCGACCGTGCATCTGGTCGGAAATGATGACTTTAAGGGCTTGGAGAAGGAGGGAGTCATCGTGGTCCACTGGGACATGAGAGACAACGACCCAGAACGCCAGAGTCAGCAA
>JAWQFJ010034918.1:5000-10000 GCA_034096865.1 Theodoxus fluviatilis | reverse complement strand
AAAGACCGGGGACGCTAAGGACATCACAGAAGGGTATAGCAGAGATCGAGGATACCAAGGAGTGGGGACGCTAAAGATTGTAAGGAATGGGGACACCAAATTCTAGGAAAACCAAAGATTGGAGACAACACTGAAAATGTGGACACATAGTCTCTACTGCAGACTCTAAGACTTCCAGCAACGCATCATCGACTTGGACACACAAAGACCTTCAACACAGTGTCCATTGTCAGGGGCGTATGAAGGATGAATGACAGGAAAAACCGACAAAGCTTGCAGCACAAAAACACTGGGATAAACAAAGTTTGCCATGACCCACACCTAGGGTTGATTAATCAGAGCACAATAAATATAAATCGTCAGCAACTGAGGAGAGAGAGAGAGAGAGAAAGAGAGAGAGAGAGATAGAGAGATAGAGAGATAGAGAGAGAGATAGAGAGAGAGATAGAACGAGATAGAGAGAGAGATCGAGGCAGACAGGCAGGCAGACAGACACACACACAGACATACAAAATGAAACTAACACACAGACATACATAATGAAATTGACACACATACATACCGAATGAAACTAACACACAGACATACCGAATGAAACTAACACACAGACACACAGAATGATACTAACACACAGACACACAGAATGAAACTAACACACAGACACACAGACACACAGACACACAGACACACAGACAGACAGACAGACACACAGACACACAGACAGACAGACCCACAGACAGACAGACAGACAGACAGACACACAGACACACAGACAGACAGACAGACACACATACAGACACACAGACACACAGACAGACACACAGACACACAGACAGACACACAGACACACAGACAGACAAACAGACAGACACACAGACAGACAGACACACAGACAGACAGACACACAGACAGACAGACACACACAGAATGACACACACAGACAGACACACAGACTGACAGACGCACAGACACACAGACAGACAGACACACAGACAGACACACAGACAGACAGACACACAGACACACACAGACAGACACAGACAGACACACAGACAGACAGACACACAGACAAACAGACACACAGACAGACAGACAAACACACAGACAGACACACACACAGACAGACACGCACAGACATACACACTTTAGGCAGGCAGACACACAGAGAGACAGACACACAGACAGACACACAGACACTCAGACAGACACACAGACAGACACACAGACAGACGCACAGACAGACACACAGACACACAGGCAGACACACAGACAGACACAGAGCCAGACGGACGGACGGACGGACGGACGGGCGGACGGGCGGGCGGGCGGGCGGGCGGGCGGGCAGACAGACAGACTGAGAGACAGAGACATAAAGAGAGAAAAAGACAGAGACAGAGAGACAGAGAGAGAGAGAGACAGATAGAAAGAGAGCGAAAGAGAGACACAAAGAGAGAGAGACAGAGAGAAAGAGAGTGAAAGAGAGAGACAGAGAGAGAGAATGAACGAACGAACGAACGAGCAAGTTTATTGTCTAGGCCTTCTGCCCATCACAAGTGCATTTATACACTTTAGTTTTACAACGTACTCGAAAAAGGTAGAATCGCTCTATATGCGGTATCTCCATGATTATTTGTAATGTACAGTGTACGCTGGGAGCGCTACGATGCACTTTTGTTACGATCTTTGCATATCATTCTTGTAATGTTGCCTCCCTTCTCTTCAACGCATGGTAAAGGTAAGTGACGACCCCTCTTATCACATTTGTATCGCTATCACAGATAAGTTGTACGAATGGATCATCACTTTCTTTTCTGACATATGGTATAAAGTATCTGATTCATAAATCTTACAACGCTGGACAAAGATTACTATCAATAAGAAACAAACACACGACAAACACCAAAATCAAAGTCTTTCGGGCACACGCCCTTCTTCAGTGAACGTTACAGACAAACATAAATGATGCAACAGGTGACGTAAAAAAACTTACTTACGCTGGACAAAGAGAAAGTGCCTTTCGTCTTCCTCTTTTTCCCTACAATTGGGACTCAAAGTTTCAGAATTATCTTTGCTATACCTATTCCTATGGATGGGCAGCTCACTTATTCCCAATCTGAATCTAATCATGCAGTCTCTAAATATTTTGTTGTCCAGCTCTGACAAGTATCTTTCTGCTTCAAAGACAAGCTTAAATGCTTTGTATACGGTATATCTTGGACTCGTACCTAACTTAACCCACCACTGCTGTGTAAATCCTTCAATGTGTCTTCCTCTTAGTGTTTTCCAAACTACACGTTCGTTGGCTGCTGTCTGTGATGTCCAAATATCTGACAATCCATATTTAATAAAGATACATTTGATCTTGGAGGAACAGTTATTGCTTTTTAAGTTATTCAACATAGACATGTACACAATACGTGGGTACCTATTAGTTTCCATTTTGAGTATTCTAAACCAATATTTGAAAGACCTCAGTACCGCATTGATATACAAAGGGTATCTTCCCGTCTCCTCGTAAACCAGAGCATGTGGAATTCTAGAACTTACATTTAAATATTGCTTTAATGCTAACAGATGGACAGTTTCTACTATTTCGCAATCATCGACTCACCATATCTCTAATCCATACAATAGAATAGTCTGAACCTGTACATCGACAATTTTGTTTAGTACTTGGGTTGACACATGTACCAGTTGTCGTAATGTCTTTATGATCTTCAAGACCGCAACTCTCCTTCGATCAGCTAGCATTGCGTTTGTACAGACCTTTGTCGACAATGTCACCCCGAGGTATTTATATGAAGATAGTACTTCAAGTTTTTGTCCTCTCAAGTACCATTTCTCATGTCCTGCCATGTGACCACCCAAGCGGAATGACATCACCTTGGTCTTCTGTGCATTCACACTCAAACCCAGCCTCTCGGCAGCAGCCTCGAGGTTACGTATTTGATTCTGCAATCCTGGAACCGTATCCGAAAGCAATACCACATCGTCCGCAAACAAAAGTACAAATATTTCTTCACCATTGGCAACCAATTGGACCCGATGCCTACCCTTTTCTTTTATTTCTTTAGTTAGTGACGTCATCAGCAACTAAAATAGTAACGGTCTCAATTTGCAGCCCTGTTTCAAGCCGCCAGGACAGTAAAAGTAGTCAGAAGTCATTCCGTCACACTTGATGCAACTTTTCACACGTTCAAATATTGATTGCAACATCCTCTCCATCTTACCGGTCATATCAAGTTGTGTAAGAACCTTCCACAAAGTCTGACTATCAACGGTGTCAAACTCCTAAGTGAAATCAATAAATGCAACATAGTTTTTATGACGAAATAAAAAAACCTCTCTACCACACTGTGTAACACAAAAGCGTTATCAATAGTAGAATACCCTCGTTTAAAGCCCGCTTGTTCTTCCCCGATATTGCCATATGCTTCTGCCCACTGTGGCAATCTGTTTTTCAAGATGTGGAGGAAGACTTTGCTAATGTTGCTAATCAATGAGATTCCACGATTATTGTTAGGGTCACTGGTTATACCTTTCCTGTGAAGGGGAACGATTAATGATTCTGTCCATTGACTAGGGAACACTGACTCTTCAAAGATACCATTGAAAAGCTTCGAAAGATACGGCAGTATGACACCAGATGCAGTTTTGATCATAATCAGCCAATACACCATCTGTACTTGGCGCCTTACCTCCCCTGATGTGGCGAGTGGCATAATTTATTTCAGTGGCTGTAACGTCTGCGTCTAACAAGCCAACATCAAAGCTATCCGAGCCTCTACCCTCTATACTCCAAATAGAATTCCACAATTTTGACTCAGAAACTGCAGCCACACTTTATTCTGAAAATGCCTTACCCAAACCTCAGGAATTATGCCAGTGGGGGTTCTGTGCCCACTACTGAGAATTTTTATTTGTCTCCAAAATTGCTGTGCATCGCTAACATGAGATGTTAATGTTTCAGTGGTCCTCCGTCTATATTCATTTTTCTTGCGCCGTAACAGCTGCTTATACGCTTTCCTACTGTCTAGATAAACTATCCTGTCTTCCTTTACGTGGCTGCTCATGAACTTGCGAAGATTTTTTTCTAGTAGTAATTTTCCTAGTAGTTTTTTCTACATCAAGAATTACATCGTACACCAATTCATTCACATCGTGCATATTCAAACCATCCCGTAGATTATCAACATAAGTTTGCGCAGACTGATTTTGCCAAATAATTTTTGTTTGGACTGATTCATTACATGACCCATTTCTATTATACCCTGCCGTGCATTCAAAAACTGCTTCAAGTCTCATGTGCGGGGATAAAATAGTCTCTTCCACATGCAAGGAGCGAAACAATTGTACAATATCTGCTGAGGCTATCAGGTAATCTACAACGCTGCTTCCGCTAAAGCTAACATAAGTAAATTTTCCTGAAGCTTCATTCAATAGACCGTTCAGTATAGTCAACTCATACGCTATACAAAGTGACAGCAAAGACTGACCATACTCATTCATTACATCGTCATGAGAATAACGCAGCTCACTTGTTATGTCTGACATCATATACTCAAGTCACTGTTTATCGCATTACTCTTTCCGGTTCTAGCATTTAAATCGCCGCACAGCATGACGGCAACATCTCCATTTTTGTCAAGCATATCTCTTATGCAGTTTTCCAGCATACTCGTGCCATTCAATTCATCACTTAGCTCATAAGGTAAACCAACAGATGGTACATAAATGTTAAAAAGTAGAACGTCTCTCTCGACACCAAATAGAGTACCACTGACTTTAAACACAATACAATCATAAGTACTCTCTAGCCGAATAAAGTACTTTTGAATACTTGTATGAACTACGCAAAGTATACCACCAGGGGCCTGTTCAAGAGGTCTACCGGTACATACCGGTTGATATCGTTCGTCTCTTGAACGACTTAGTGCGGCTATCGGTATCGACCGGTACGTACCGCGCCGGAACGCTGTTGCGCCTGTATAACCAAAATG
>JAWQFJ010034917.1:12500-36243 GCA_034096865.1 Theodoxus fluviatilis | reverse complement strand
TCAGGGTACCATCGCACCTACAGAATCCGACCTCAACACGACAGACGTCACTGCAACCTCGACAATACGACCACTACCGATGGAATAATACGACCATCTTCAATACGAAAGACTACTACTACACTCTACTCCTCCGTCACTACATCCCACTCCTCGCTCCTCCGCATAATAATCAGCAACATATTAATAGCGCCAAGAGAGGATGTCACCTACCCAATCCAGCCTACGACGATGGGGCGAGCGCCTCGAGCAGTATCCGAATAGAAGTAGGAATGCTGAAGAAAAGATGGTTGTAAATACGAATGTGCATGTATTGTTTTCACAATGGTAAATAAACTAAAGAGAACATAGCAGAACAGAACGACAGAATGTCAATCCTCATAAAACAGGCGAACAAAACAAAAAAGAAAAAGAAAAAGACTACCTCAAAAAGTACATGGCATGAAAAATCCTCCTACCTTCCCGTGAAGGGAACTCCACACCCACCTAACACTGACCCCCCTCATTTCTCCCCCTCTCCATCCTAAAAGGGACGCAGCACAACCTTGCGAACTAGACCACAGCCTCGCCTCATCTGACTCTTCCTCCATCCTTCCATGCCGTCCCTCCTTAAATATGGAGTAAGGATCGCTATGATCTCCTCCTCCTCCTCCTCCCGCCTCCTCCTCCTCCTCCCCTCCTCCTTCCTCTCCTCCTCCTCCTCCTTCTCCTCCTTCTCCTCCTCCTCCTCCTCCTCCGTTTTCCTTCTCATCCCTTCCTTTTTCTTCTCCTTCTTTCCTCCTTTCTTTGTTTCTTTTTTCTATTGCCAAATAGATTATCAGCGGAGCATGGCGCGACTTCAGTTTAACAACGTCATAAAACATCACTTGGTGAGTCGCACGGATTCTTATTTGATTTATGACCGTGACGAGAGAAAAGTTATTCGACTAATGTGACATTTTCTGGTCTGGAAGAAGATAACTTGTGCACGACTGTCAAAAGCTCGTAGTTGAAACCTTTAACTCCACTTAGTGAGACTGTAAAGTTTGTTTTTTTACTATGGCATGCAACTATGACAATTTTTTCCTGACAGAAGTTTATTTGGCAACAGCATAATTCATAACTTCATTTCACAACTGTGTTGTTCCTCTCAGGAGAGGAGGTGAAGGAAGTTTCTGCTGGAATTCCAGGTGGACGCTGAAATGAGTTCGAACACAAAATGCGGTTCAAGATAAACTGGCGAAATGGCCCGGAGAGGATCTAGGCGCTTTCAATGAGACGCGAACTTGATTTGTTTCAAAACAACGGCAACTGTTCACCGTGCCCCTGAACCTGGGACATGACAGGGAAAATATGAAAACGTCATGTAGTGGAAACCTAAAGAGGGCTAGCTCTGACACCTGCCTGAAATAGAAGCCACAGCTTCCTCCCCACCTAGCTGCCTCCAGGGCCGACTGGAGCAAGATGGCGGCTGTCAATTTCTTCTCTCCTGGCGAAAGGTCACGCCACCCACGTGTCACACCACGTGATGGATGACCAGCCGCGCCAGATCCCGAAACTTGAGCTGCCACTGCTAGAGTTACCCGCCCCTGCTCTCCCCCCACCACCACCCCCTCCCTTTCCCATCCTCACCCCCACCCCAAGGAAAGCGTCATTGGCGTATTTCGTTGTTACGTCATTTCCTTTGTCCACCATGATGGATACTGGAATGTTAAGTCTCCATAACCAAACAAGGCCAGAGCGACAATGGCGACTTCCGGCAATGTCGACAATAACGAGAACAACGAAGCTTCTGAAGAAAGAATGACGGGAAAATGTAATGTTTATGAAGGTCTAATAAACAATAAACAGTGAATGAATATGAAACGCCACCGAAATTAACCATAGTGGCTGCGTATGATCTACTATTTTTGTCGACAGCGACTGGTCAAGAAACTACATAATACCTGTCAAAAAAACTTGCTGCACTCGCTCAAATACTACAAACTCATGCGATATCTGCATGTCTATCAATAATCACTCATTGTCCTACCGTTCTGTTCAACTGCTTGAAGTCTGATATGCTTTATAGAGAAAAGTCATTGCTAAGATCTGTCATGTTACAAAAGTATGTGATATATTCAGAGAAGAAGACGAGGAAATGGACGATTGACAACACTTTCAGCCAACTCCACGTTTGCCACCTCACAGGCACATGCACGCACGTACATGAACAGATGGTATATGAGCAACTGGTCAGCAGGCAGGCACGTAAACATGCGTACGCTTACATTAGTCCATACGCAGGTAAATAACGTGCCAAGGAACATCACTTACGTGAGCGTACTTGGATAAGTCAATCAAGACACAGTTGATCATTTTGACACCTTGCATGGAAGATGGCTACAGGAGTGGTTGTATGGAAATTCCTAAAATTTGATGCTTCCAGCGCTGAGGGCGAAGAGGAAGATACATAGTACTTGTTGCATTTGGAAGGTGTGGTTACGACTTCAGACGGAAGGAGAAGCAAGGACAGCAATCGAGAAGGGGGTGGGGGGGGGGGGTTGGGAAACAGGAGGGCACATATGGAGATTGGAAGGGGGTAGGGCAATGGGAAGTATAGAGGAAAAATGAGCGGGACTTGGGGAAGTAGGGGAGGTGTGACTTAGAGGATGGGTTTGGCTGAAAGACGGGGGCGACGGCAATACGGTCAGGCGGTCGGTGTGGGGGGTCCCCTGTTTCAAGGCGTTCTTGTCTCGTTGACAAGATATTGATGGCCGCCTCTCCACAAGACAGAGTATCCAGACACATGGCGACACTCCGCTGTAGCGTCTTCCAGAGACAGAACATTGCTTAACGCAACCACGCCATTGGCTGGCGGCAGAGTGGGACAGTAGGTGTTGTGACTGGAGAGTCAGGCGAGAGGGAGGGAAGACAAGAAAGAACAGCGCCCCCCTTGAGCCGTGACTTTTACTGCGGAACTTCCGTAACAAGTCACGGCTCAAGGGTTTCATGATAGAAATCAGGTTTCCTTGAATAGTGACATCGCCGTGGAGAGCTAGTCAGTTATTTGACAAAAGAGGAAAGTATTTACTATAATGTCATCAACTGTGTATGTGCGTGTGTGCGTGCGTGCGTGTGTGCGTGTGTGTATGAATGCGTACGTATGTGCGTGTAATCGTGTGTGTTTGTCTGCGTGCGTGACTGTGTGTACGTATGTGCGCCTGAGTGTGTGCGCCAGAGTGTGCGCGCCTGAGAGTGTGTGTGTGTGTGTGTGTGTGTGTGTGTGTGTGTGTGTGTGTGTGTGTGTGTGTGTGTGTGTGTGTGTGAAATATTGGTGCTTTGAATAGACGGGAATTTTTTTTGAAAGCCTTTGGCCATCAAAAGTGAGGAAGCCCTATTACAACATGCCTGCATGGGATTAGTAAAGATTGAGACAAGGCATAAAACAACTTCATCTATTCACCTATTTATGTTCAACCTCTGTAGCATTTCATCAGCATATATAATATGTGGATGTTGAAATCAAAACAGTTTGTAAACCTACATGATTGTTGACAGTTTAGCGTAGATGTTTATACACATTTTCGCTCAGTTCATATGGGTCAGTGAGGTGCTCCATAAATTCCAGGATTCAAAAGTATTTTACCACAAATATATAATCCACAAAGCACATTCTATTTCATCACATTAAAAATCATATAATTATTGCAATTCAAACCTCTTTACATAGTGACTGATTTCAACACATTGGTGGATTTGCTGTCGGCTTTGTGGGAATACCCGAAATCTACTGTGGCCTTCTCCTTAGCAATGAGTGCACTCCCTGCATCCCACTCACAGGTCATCTCCGTAGACTGCTCTGCAGAGAGACTGGGAGAGCGGGGGTCACAGACCCCGGGGTAGAATTTACGAGGCGGGATATGGATTTGTCACCACACAAACAGGCGATACATATCTTCACTGCGACAGAGACAGGGGGATATTACGCGGGCTAGGGTGACTTTTGTAATCTCTTGTAAGATCATTTCCGACAAGAACCGCTCCAGATCACCCAGGATAGCAATTTGCAGCACGCAACCTCTTCTCACACAGACTCCTTGTAGTAGAAATGTTCATGAACGTTGCTGAAACAATGTCTTGCTGAATAAACTGCTTAATCATTTAATTCATGTAATTGTACACTTGGAATTTACACTTGACATGTAGTAAACTTCATATTTTAACCACAAAAACAGAGCTAACACCTAAATATTATTTACTTCTAAACACTTTTTACACCTCCAATTTTAGGTTGGGGTGTGCAATTCCCGGAACCTATTTACTTTTAATACTACTGCAGTTAAAGACAGGCTTAGGATTCGGATTGACAAAATTTAACGGCCTATCAGCCTTTGTAGAATATGTGAGGCCGTTGGTCAACAAAATCATTAGAGCTAGGGCGTGTTCAAGCCTATCTACGATGGCTGATGCAGGGCTTCATTTCACCTGCAACGCCGTTCAGGCTCCCTGCAGCTGACCTCCGCAGATCTTCGCTCAGCTGCAGCGTCGGGATGCTGCAGGTGACTGCAGGGGAGACATATGGTCAGCTCGCCAAGGGAGATAATGATGTACACAAACGCTGAAAGGAAGTCGGTGGTGTGACCATCCACAGTCATTGATTCAGTAGACTGATATGATATCGTTAGCACGAAAGAAACCATAATGTACACGTAAAGCTGAACCTAACCTGAAAGAAAACCCAGTTATGTAGCTCACCCGAAAAGTCAAACGCTTCAAGCGCAAATGGAGTCAGAACGAGTTGTCATCTCTGAATTCTGATAGAGCTTCAGCGTACGTTGATGCGGGGATATCTATCTCCCTCGTCATCGCGTTTCTTCCTCCTACCGCGCATGAGGTTGACAACTTCCGCCACATTATGACTATTTTCAAACATTTTTGATAATTTCATCCTCATCACTATAAATGTGTCATTCTCATCCTGCATAATCGCAGCTGCCTTCAACGCTAACTTGCTCTATAGTCCTCTGTGTCGCTGTAGTCGCCTCGCAGTCAAGTCGTTCAGGGCCGAGTGAAGAGAAGTGACCACCACGCTGCGCCTTTGCAGTGCTGCGGAGTGAAGTGTCCACCACGCTGCGCCTTTGCAGTGCTGTGGAGTGAAGTGACCACCACGCTGCGCCTTTGCAGTGCTGCGGAGTGAAGTGACCACCACGCTGCGCCTTTGCAGTGCTGCGGAGTGAAGTGACCACCACGCTGCGCCTTTGCCGTGCTGTGGAGTGAAGTGACCACCACGCTGCGCCTTTGCAGTGCTGCGGAGTGAAGTGACCACCACGCTGCGCCTTTGCCGTGCTGTGGAGTGAAGTGACCACCACGCTGCGCCTTTGCAGTGCTGCGGAGTGAAGTGACCACCACGCTGCGCCTTTGCAGTGCTGTGGAGTGAAGTGTCCACCACGCTGCGCCTTTGCCGTGCCCGCGGAGTGGAAGCCTGAGTAAGACCAAGTCAAGTCTCGTTGTCTCCAGTAAATCGCCTTTTACGAATCGCGTAGTGAGACGCGGTGGGTCTATTCTCACCCCCCCCCCCCCCACCCCCCACCCCCAACCTACAGGGGGATAAAAGACAGGCAGATCGACAGAGCTTTACCAACACGCACCAAACGCTGGCTGCAATGCATATGCTAAAACTGTCTCGATAGAATTGCATTCCCGCTGTATTTTGTTTTTGTTATCTTTTAATAATGGACAAACACTTAGAAACTTAAGACAGCTGCTTGCTTTCCCGAAAAGAACAAATCAAATTGAATATAATTATCTTCAATACACTGGAGTAAAATTGGATTATCATCACCCCAGGAGCAGGTATATATTGTGATAAAATGATTTTGTTATCACATTGTTTACATGAATCTTAAAGTAAGTAATACCATGACCGTTAAAGATGTTTATAGAACACTTATGTGTTCTGTGCATGCGTGCGTGTGGTGTTGTGCGTGTATGTGTATTTGTGTGTGCGTGTGTGTGTGTGTGTGGTGAGAGAAAGAGAGAGAGAGAGAGAGAGAGAGAGAAGATAGATAGATAGATAGAGAGAGAGAGAGCGAGAGAGAGAGAGAGAGAGAGAGAGAGAGAGAGAGAGAGAGACTAGATCAGAGTTGGAACAGCTGCCCTGACAGACTGGACATCGCATCCATCTCAACGCCCGCCCAGGGCAACTTCCGGTGCGCGTGTCGTTTCCCTCCAAATTTTGCCGAGCCGCACTTTTACGACATCGCAACCTGGTGTCGGCAGACAGAGCACGGTCTGTCGCCGAACTACGGCAAATGTCGCATCGATAAGCGGCGTCATGATAGTGGTGAGGGCAAAGGTCACATGAGACTGCTGGATTTCACTTGAATAGCGTCTAGATTCGACAGTGGAAAGACATTTCCAACACTATTTCTTGTGGACGATTCTTGAACGAAAATAGGCAGAGAGCTCTCCTAACCAGGGGATGGTGTTTCGAGTAAGGAGATGCCCGTGGGTACAGAAAGTATGACTTCATTTGGCGGTGCACCTCATAGACCGATTTTGGACAAAGAAATATATGGATTCTATGTAACAACCTAGCACTCACTTATGAGGCTCGAATCTTTTAACAGCTCTTTCCATGATCATTGGACCTCTTCATGAAGAGACACGTACAGCCTGTGCTTCAGGGATACCTCCCTCATTAGCTGCAATGCTATGGCCTTTGTGTTTCCTCATTATTGTCATTGGCAAAGGACGACAAAGTGACAGAGAAAACGCACTCGGGTGTCATCACTATGTCTACTCCTTGGGGGAGTACTCCGTGACGATGGAGGGTCACGGCGTATGGAGCGTTTGTCGCAGTACTGTGTGCCATTAGTGCTGCCCTCACAGGTACCCAAGTCAACCCTGGGTGAGTAGAGGCGATGGGAGGGAAGCACCTTGCCCGGGCATGCAACTACACGATCCAAGCAGCTTCAAACTTTTACATATATCTGCATGTTGGCGCATGTTGGTGCACGTTGGTGCATATTGTTGCATGTAGCTGCATCTTGGTGGATGTAGCTGCATGTTAGTGCATGTTAGTGCATGTATCTGTATGTTGGTGCATGTAGCTGCATGTTGGTGCATGTTGGTGCATGTAGCTGCATGTTGGTGCATGTAGCAGCATGTTGGTGCATGTTGATGCATGTAGCAGCATGTTGGTGTATGTAGCTGCATGTTTGTGCATGTTGGTGCATGTAGCTGCATGTTGGTGCATGTTGGTGCATGTTGATGCATGTAGCTGCATGTTGGTGCATGTAGCATCATGTTGGTGTATGTAGCTGCATGTTGGTGCATGTTGGTGCATGTAGCAGCATGTTGGTGCATGTTGGTGCATGTTGGTGCATGTAGGTGCATGTAGCTGCATGTTGGTGCATGTTGGTGCATGTTGGTGCATGTAGCTGCATGTAGCTGCATGTTGGTGCATGTTGGTGCATGTAGCTGCATGTTGGTGCGTGTTGGTGCATGTTGGTGCATGTTGGTGCATGTAGCTGCATGTTGGTGCATGTAGCTGCATGTTGGTGCATGTAGCTGCATGTTGGTGCATGTTGGTGCATGTAGCTGCATGTTGGTGCATGTAGCTGCATGTTGGTGCATGTTGGTGCATGTTGGTGCATGTAGCTGCATGTTGGTGCATGTTGGTGCATGTAGCTGCATGTTGGTGCATGTTGGTGCATGTTGGTGCATGTTGGTGCATGTTGGTGCATGTAGCTGCATGTTGGTGCATGTAGCTGCATGTTGGTGCATGTTGGTGCATGTAGCTGCATGTTAGTGCATGTAGCTGCATTTTGGTGCGTGTTGGTGCATGTAGCTGCATGTTGACGGATGTTGGTGCATGTAGCTGCATGTTGGTGCATGAAGCTGCATGTTGGTGCATGTTGGTGCATGTTGGTGCATGTTGGTGCATGTTGGTGCATGTAGCTGCATGTTGGTGCATGTTGGTGCATGTTGATGCATGGTGCATGTAGCTGCATGTTGGTGCATGTAGCTGCATGTTGGTGCATGTTGGTGCAGGTTAGTGCATGTAGATGCATGTTGGTGCATGTTGGTGCATGTAGCTACATGTTGGTGCATGTAGCAGCATGTTGGTGCATGTAGATGCATGTTGGTGCATTTTGGTGCATGTTGGTGCATGTTGGTGCATGTAGCAGCATGTTGATACATGTTGGTGCATGTAGCTGCATGTTGGTGCATGTTGGTGCATGTAGCAGCATGTTGATACATGTTGGTGCATGTAGCTGCATGTTGGTGCATGTTGGTGCATGTAGCTGCATGTTAGTGCATGTTGGTGCATGTTGGTGCACGTAGTTGCATGTAGCTACAATTTGGTGCATGTTGGTGCATGTTGGTGCATGTTGCATGTTGGTGCATGTAGCTGCATGTTGGTGCATGTTGGTGCATGTTGATGCATATTGGTGCATGTAGCTGCATGTTGGTGCATGTAGCTGCATGTTGGTGCATGTTGGTGCATATTGGTGCATGTAGCAGCATGTTGATACATGTTGGTGCATGTAGCTGCATGTTGGCTGCATGTTGGTGCATGTAGCTGCATGTTAGTGCATGTTGGTGCATGTTGGTACATGTAGTAGCATGTAGCTTCATGTTGGTGCATGTTGGTGCATGTTGGTGCATGTTGCTGCATGTTGGTGCATGTTGGTGCATGTCATGCATGTTGGTGCATGTTGGTGCATGTAGCTGCATGTTGGTGCATGTTGGTGCATGTAGCTGCTTGTTGGTGCATGTAGCTGCATGTTGGTGCATGTTGGTGCATGTTGGTGCATGTAGCTGCATGTTGATACATGTTGGTGCATGTTGGTGCATGTAGCTGCATGTTGGTGCATGTTGGTGCATGTTGGTGCATGTTGGTGCATGTAGCTGCATGTTGATACATGTTGGTGCATGTTGGTGCATGTTGGTGCATGTAGCTGCATGTTGGTGCATGTTGGTGCATGTAACTGCATGTTGGTGCATGTAGCCACATGTTGGTGCATTTGGTGCATGTTGGTGCATGTTGGTGCATGTTGGTGCATGTAGCTGCATGTTGGTGCATGTAGCTGCATGTTGGTGCATGTAGCTGCATGTTGGTGCATGTAGGTGCATGTTGGTGCATGTTGGTGCATGTTGGTGCATGTTGGTGCATGTAGCTGCATGTTGGTGCATGTTGGTGCATGTTGGTGCATGTAGCTGCATGTTGGTGCATGTAGCTGCATGTTGGTGCATGTAGCTGCATGTTGGTGCATGTAGCTGCATGTTGGTGCATGTTGGTGCATGTAGCTGCATGATGGTGCATGTTGGTGCATGTAGCTGCATGTTGGTGCATGTTGGTGCATGTAGCAGCATGTTGGTGCATGTTGGTGCATGTAGCTGCATGTAGCTGCATGTTGGTGCATGTAGCAGCATGTTGGTGCATGTAGCTGCATGTTGGTGCATGTTGGTGGAAGCAGGCGCGCTAACCGCTCCACCAGAGCCCTGGCGAGCGCCAGTGGTTCCATTGTGTAACACGCCAGTAGAGACAAACAGTAACACACGTAACTGTGCATGAGAAACGCCTGTAATTCCATTGTGTAACACGCCAGTAAAGACAAACAGTAACACACGTAACTGTGCATGAGAAACGCCTGTGATTCCATTGTGTAACACGCCAGTAGAGACAAACAGTAACACACGTAACTGTGCATGAGAAACGCCTGTAATTCCATTGTGTAACACGCCAGTAAAGACAAACAGTAACAGACGTAACTGTGCATGAGAAACGTGGATAAAGCACGTACCTCAGTTATTGAGAAAACGCTGAGTAGTCAGGAAATAGGGTCATGTGTACATTTTCCGTATATTTACGTCACTGCAAAATATGTTAGATTTCCTCTATTCAAATGTTTTTTTCCCCTTCTGGAATATGCGTGAATGAATGAATAATATTGTGGTTAAAATGTGTCAATTTGTCATTTTTCGTGCCTTAACCTTGTTTTCTTACGCACTGCTACATCGTTGTTGGTGGATCTGCAGTCGAAGTGGATGGTGGCTGCAGAAATCATGACAGTGTTCACGGCGTATTGAACCGAATCGCGATGGAACATGTGGGATGAGAGAATTGGTGCTAGATGCCCCCTTGTGTCCCGAGCTTTGCTCACATAATTATATTGAATGTATCGCATTTTGATGGAAGTGCTGTTTTCCATCGGCTGGTGACATGGACGGACTACCGAGGCTATGTTGACCTTTGGTATATTGCAGACGTACAAAACTTACATCCATTGCGTGCTGATATTTGTAAATATCGAAATATGATGATTTGATAAAAACTCCTCTTCCTGTAAAAAGTTTAAAAATCACTTCAGAAAATACGTCCACCGTTGAATGACATATTACAGTTGTATTGAAAAAAGATGTTAAAAAGCATTTTCTTGAAACTGCATTTATCCGAATTGTGGTTCACCATAGTGATTGCGAGTAATATTGCTTATCCTAAACACGAGAGATTCCAAACAGCACTTGAGCGACAAAATGACATGTAGACGACGCAAATTGGAAAGGTTCACTTACACCTTTTGCTTGAGGTTGCATGAATATTGACAATCTTTCAAAACAAAATGGCATGTCTCTTCTTCAGAATTAAAACACAATGTTTTACGAATTGTTGACGCAAATCTAATATAAACGTACTGAAATTTGTTTCACGTATATATTAGCACATGTGTGCGCAAGTGTATTGAGATAAAAATGAGGATGAGTGACTTGAGGAAAACAATTGTCTGTTGATGTTTGCTCAAGGTCAACCATGTTTTATTCCTAGACTGATCATGATATAGAAATTCGGCCAACTGAAACAGAATAAACATTTCTTTTCCTTTTCAGCAAAGATTCCTCTGCAAATTTAATTTATTGCAAGCATAGCGATTTAGGGATTCGCATATAAAAAAGTACCTGCTAGTTTTATGGACCAGCAAGAAAGAAAAAAACAAACAGAAGACCGCAACTATCCACTTTGCAGAGCATGTTAAATGTTTACGATACGATTTGTGTAAGAAATGTTTTTCATGGTAATCGCAAAATTTGCTAACTCAAATTGCGCCTGCAGTTTGTTATTGTTGTTGTAGTTGTTTTCGGCTGTACAGCGACTGTTGTTGGTTCAACATCCATCTTAGTAGTGAAAGGAATATGCCTTTATCACAATACATTTCCTTCAATTCGGAAAATCTCGTCCGTCTGGGAAGGCAGCATTTGGAGTGCGGAGCTTCCTATTGCAGATGCACTGGACCAGTCCTTTGCAGTGTTTATTTCTTTAACTTTAGTCGTGATCCGCACACCACGATGAGGACAGGCAGCAGTGTTCTGTGCCAGACGTGGCCGATAGAAACTCTGCCTACACAAGTAGGGGCCCACTCTGCGCTATGCTGACAGTGCTCTACCTGCCCTGGTACACGCTGCCCGAGCTTGTAGTACACATGTTCAGGTGTAGTCTTCACCAGACAAAACCACCGAGCAGAGCATGCCGTTTGGCATCCCTTATCGCCGGCAACCCTCGCATCTCCTCCGCCTCTGCATCCCAGACCGTGATAGAGGCTTGTGAGAGATGGCCTCCACTTGGCGCAGTCCGGCGCTGTCTGCGAGGAGAATTCCAGGCGATAGCGGCACCGTCTCTCTCCACAGCACTCCCCTCTCCACGCACTGCGATTGTCTTGCAGGCCTGGCCCGCCGCTCCAGGAATGAGGGACGACCACGCGTCCCTAATGAGAGGCGAGTCTGCGCGCCAATTAACATCAAAGGCGGAGCGAAGTGGTATGCTCGGATGACTTAGCTCCCCTCTTCCTCTAATTAGAGTTATCTGCACCTGACGCTCTCCTCACGTGGACGCTGATCTAGTGGGCGGACGCCAGCTTCCTGTGCCCAACACGGAGGGGATGGGTCCAGGGCCCACCTCGCCATTGTTGCTCCCTGCTCTCTCCGCCACGAGCCGCATAAACGTGTCCAAGTGGAGCCTGCTTTATGGAGTCTCCCTTTCGTTGCATCCAGACCCGCCCAAGGTTTTTTTTAATACTCTGACTATTAGGAAATTTGGTGGTTAAAACATCGTGAATAACGAGGACATTGCATGGAACATGTGAATTCCAGTGCTTGATTATAGGCAATTAACGAACTGGAAGATTTATTGAGGGAGATCATTCAAAAATCTCCTGTTGTATTGTTGTGATTAAACTTCTATCTAGATTTGTTTTCTTCTTGTGTTTTGGATTTTTGTAAATACCATTCATTCCATTGGAATTCCTCACGTCAAGCATGAGACGTGCCCGTCTGAGTCTTCAAACACACTGCGTATCATGACAACGTTGATGTCAACACTGTCTTCCTCTGCTTGCCCACCTGACTGCCCTGAGCAGAGGACTTTAAGTCGCATGGAGACGGCCATCTCTGGACGTTCCACAACAGTCTCGCTCCAAGTAGGACGTTCGTGCTCTACTTGACTAATGAGCATCGTACGTAATCACCTGCCCACAACACACAACTCATATCGCCGTTCCTTGCTAATTCCGCTATGTGCTGTCAGCAAGCATTTGAAACATTCCTGTCTCTGCCTTCCACTTGATTTACTGCAAAGCACATCGATGTATCCTTCACAACTTGCTCCTCCGTCACACCCACAGAAAGGAGGCACAGGAAAAAGTTGTCAAGGTCAAACGTGGCGCTCGTGACCTTGAGGGAAAGAGTGCCGGGTAACGAAGGGAGATAACAAGGTAAATAACGAGCTCTCTAACTGCCAGAAATTGCCTCCCCTTACTATAATATACCGTGTGTAGATGTCTTCCTTCGTCTTCACCCAGCAACGCTGATTCCAGGTCTTCCTTCTCAGCGATATGTCTGCCTGCTGCCTACAGGTCAAAGTATGTAGGTCAAGATTGATGGATCGATGAAAAGATGATGGATGGATGGATGAATGGATGGATGGATGGATGGATGGATGAATGGATGGATGGGTAGATGGAAGGATGGACAGACGGATGGCTGAATGGATGATGGATGCATGGATGCATGGATGGATGGACGGACGGATGGGGGATGAACGGATGGATGGATGGATGGATGAATGAAGGAAGGAACGGATGAAGTGATGGTTGGATGGACGGACCGGCGGACAGCATGACAAACAGACGGATGGATGGATTGATGGACGTATGGTTGCTGGATTAATGGATGGATGGATGGATGGATGGATGGATTGATGGACGTATGGTTGCTGGATTTATGGATGGGTCGTTGGATAGATGCATAACTGATGGAGGCTTCGGTGGATGAGGCCTTGAGGCCTATCAGCCTTTGTAGGCTGGGTAAGGCCGTTACATACTCAAGTCAATGCGGTCTTGGTTGGAGAGTGAGCAAGCAAAGACTCCATCCCAGTCACTGGTCCGACATCGCAATACAAGTCAATGCGGTCTTGGTTGGAGAGTGAGCAAGCAAAGACTCCATCCCAGTCACTGGTGTGACATCGCAATACAAGTCAATGCGGTCTTGGTTGGAGAGTGAGCAAGCAAAGACTCCATCCCAGTCACTGGTCTGACATCGCAATACAAGTCGTGAGGGAAGGCGCGGTGTGCCTGCACTACCCCCGACCCTCAGAGAGCGAGGCGGTCGACGCCATCTTCTTTGGAAGGACATACCAGCCTGTCTCAGGTGCAGTCTTCTTCACCCGCAATATTTGCCTTTAATATGATTTAAAGATAACCAACGACCAACCGACTGACCGACTGACCGAGCGAACGAACGAACGAAACGAACGAACAAACAAGCAAACGAACAAAAAACAAACAAACAAGTGAACGAGTGACGTTACACTATTAAAAAGAAATAAAGACAGAAACAAAAAGAGAAAGAAAGAGACGTTAAACAACTGTTCTAGAAGTTTGGGTGCACGGTATACTAAAACGTTGTACACCACACGTCTCTGTCTGGAAAACACACGCACACACTCACACACGCACATACACACACACGCGCGCGCGCGCACATACACACACACACACAGGCGCGCGCGCGCGCATGGTGTCAGAGCAAGAAAGTCTTTGTTAAATACCTAGTTGTCTTCAGTTCTTTATCCTTCTTGATAAATCAGCTGCAACTTTATTCAAATCTGCTGTTTGGATGAAAGTCTGGGACACAACAACAACAGCTGCAGCCATGCTCAGTAAGGGCTTTCACGGGCGCCACAAAGTGCCGTGCAGGCTGCGTCTTCCTACCACTTGTATTGTCGTCCTCAAATTCTGGAAGAAATTCTCCCAAGAGAGCCTCACTCTCCATAGCCGCCGTGCAGATCCCATGCAGTGATCGGATTTAATTCTCGGTAGGCGAGGCCATGCGGTTCAAGCGCCTTGCCCAAGGATGCGACTCTAGGATCCGTGCTACTTCGAACATCGCAGCTGCCAGCTGCACAGCAACTGCAGGCGACCGCCTTGGCCACTTGACCAAAGCCCCACGTGTATAGTGTCCGTGCTGAGCTCTCTGCCTTCCCCCTACATCCTCTGGCCTCTCTTTCTCCTTCCATTCCCCCCACCCCCTTCGCAACCCTCTCTCCTTCCCTTCCCCCCACCCCCTTCGCAACCCTCTCTCCTTCCCTCCCCCCTCCTCCACCGCAACTGAGCCTTGTACTGCCCTTCTCCTGTTCTCTTGCAGTCGCCCTCCGCCGCGCACCTCTCAATCACCGGAAATACGTCACCAGCAAGAGTTGATTACCTCCCTTGTCCAGGCGCCGGTCAGCGCCTCTCCCCCCTCCCCCCCTCCCCCCCCCCCCCCCCCCCCCCTCCCCCCCCCCCCCCCCCCCCCGTGGCCGTTGTCCATCGTAGGCGGTCAGGGGAAGTAATGCGGCTGTAAAGGGAGGTAATGCGGGGCTGCTGGTCCCTGATGGGCTCCTAATCTCCTCCACTTGCCCCTGGCCCGTGATTAGGACTGCTGTGACCACTGGTCAGTCTGCGCGGGAAATTGACGCCTCGGGCCAGCAGTCGCCTGTTTTGCGGTGTGGCAGGCAGCCAGGCAAGCAGACAGACAGGCCGGCAAGCAGACAGACAGGCAGGCAAGCAGACAGACAGGCAGGCAAGCAGACAGACAGGCAGGCAAGTAGGAAGGCAGGCAGGGCAGGCAGGCAAGCAGACAGACAGACAGACAGGCAAGTAGGAAGGCAGGTTGGGCAGCCAGTCAAGTAGACAGACAAGCAGGCAAGTAGACTGGCCACCAGAAAGTTAGGCTGGCAAATAGGCAGGCAGGCAGGCAACCTGGCAAACAGAAATGTATACAGGCAAATATGCAGGCAGGCAGACAGGCAAGTAGACAAGTAGATAGGCTGGTAGGCAGGCAAATATGCAGGCAGGCAGGCAGTCAGGCAGGTAGTCAAGTATATAGGCTAGTGAGCAGGCAGGCGATGGGGCAGGCAGCTAAACATATTGACCGACAGGCAGGCAAGCAGTCAGGCAGTTAGACAGGTAGATGGGCTCACAAGCAGGCAGGCAAGGGAGAAGGCAGGCAAAAGGACATACAGGCAGGCAGGCAGACCGGCAACCAGGGAGGCAGGCAGGCAAGTAGACATGTAGATAGTATGGCAGGACAGTATACAAAAAACAAACTCGAGCAAAGCCGGAGGAAGCAACAGAAAAGCCAACAGAAAGACAGAGAGCCAGGCAGGCAAGTAAACAAAATGTCAGAAAGGTATTCAAAACGACAGGAAGGTAGGCAAACGACAGGAAGGTAGGCAGAACAACAGGAAGGTAGGCAAAACGACAGGAAGGTAGGCAGAACGACAGGAAGGTAGGCATAACGACAAGAAGCTAGGCAAAACAACAGGAAGCTAGGCAGAACGACAGGAAGCTAGGCAAAACAACAGGAAGCTAGGCAGAACGACAGGAAGCTAGGCAAAACAACAGGAAGCTAGGCAGAACGACAGGAAGCTAGGCAAAACCACAGGAAGCTAGGCAGAACGACAAGAAGCTAGGCAAAACCACAGGAAGCTAGGCAGAACGACAGGAAGCTAGGCAAAACCACAGGAAGCTAGGCAGAACGACAGGAAGCTAGGCAGAACGACAGGAAGCTAGGCAAAACCACAGGAAGGTAGGCAAAACCACAGGAAGGTAGGCAAAACAACAGGAAGGTAGGCAAAACGACAGGATGGTAGGTAAAACGACAGGAAGCTAGGTAGAACGACAGAAGCTAGGCAAAAGACAGGAAGGTAGGCAGAGCAACAGGAAGGTGAGCAAAACGACAGGAAGGTAGGCAAAACGACAGGAAGGTAGGCAGAGCAACAGGAAGATAGGCAAAACGACAGGAAGGTAAGCAAACTCAACAACAGCAACAACAACAAACAGGTCATTGCGCAGACGAGGACCGCAAAAGGACGTTACTTTTATATGCTTGCAGAGATGCACTTGTCGAGGCGTGTAATATCCTTCTGAAGTGTTATGAAATATGCAATGCCGTTTCGAGCATTGTTTTCTCTCCGGAATGCTCTATATGAAAAGCGTACGCTGGACATGGTTGCACTTAGCTAAGGCACGCTAAGTGGACACAGAAAGCTTTGTCGAAACATTACATTGATACATTACATTATCATTACATTACATTACATTGCATTGCATTACGTTGCGTTGCGTTACGTTACGCTACGCTACGCTACGCTACGTTACGTTACGTTACGTTACGTTGCGTTGCGTTGCGTTGCGTTGCATTGACTTGCGTTGCGTTGCGTTGTGTTACGTTACATTACATTGCAGTACATTACAGTACATTGCGTTGCGTTGCGTTGTGTTACGTTACATTACATTACAGTACATTACAGTACATTGCGTTGCGTTGCGTTGCGTTACGCTACGTTACGTTACGTTGCGCTGCATTGACTTGAGTTGCGTTGTGTTACGCTACATTACATTACAGTACAGTACATTACATTGCGTTGCGTTGCGTTGCGTTACGTTACGTTACATTAAATTACAGTACATTACACAAGCAAGTAGATGGTGTGGGTGTCTCATTAGTTTTACACTCACAATTATTCAAGAAAGAGTTCATGACGGACTGAGGAAGGAGCCTACTTGGCCCCGAAAGCTATGTATTAAATTTATAAAGTTGGACAAGAGTCTCCCTACTTCTTTTGTTTCATGACGGACAGTGAGCTTAAAGCTCTCTCATTGCATTTTACCAAGCAAAGAGAATCTTAAATCTGTCAACACCGATTTGGTCAGAATAGCTCTAGTTTGCTCGTTAGGCAAGGTGTATACGTTTAGCCTTATGTGAGTTATGTCGTACCGTTTACAAGCGCCTACATCAACAGTTCTTTATATCAGCACTTACCAGTAATCGTCAAGAATAAAACTGGGCCACAGACCATCCATATTATTCTCAGATTCTTACTGGAGGGAGCAACACATTAGGTGGGTTTATCATTTGTTCACATACAAATCGTACCACAGTCATTTAGATTTTTGCATTTATGCACACCGTTCTTTTCCTTCGAGTCTTTGTGTCCCACGTCTTTCCCCTGTGCCCCCAGACCTTGACACTCGGTTGACATCCGGGCATATGGCAATGTCTTGTTTGCCCTTGCCCGAAGACGACATTTAGAGAAAGAAGTGCTGCCTCAGATCACGTGGTGGCGTGACTTACTCATGCGAAAACACGGAGACAGTTGTCTCTTCATCTGTATCTGGAAATGGTTTTCATTCTGGTGAGAACCAGTCTTTTGGAGCTTGATATTGAAACACATTTCTGAGAGACTAAATCGAGAAGCATTGTTGTGTGTTTGGGTTTACTGACATACGATACTTCACTTAAGGGAGAACTTTCCATCCGCGGAAAAATGCATGCATCCATCCATTTATCCATTCATTCATCCATCCATCCATCCAACCATCCATCCATCCATCCATCGTCCATCCATTCCATGTAACCATCCATGCGTCCATCATCCATCGTCGATCGATCCATCAATCCATCTATTCATGCATGCATACAGCCATAAATCCATCCAATTAACCAGCTATCCTGTTATACATTTCTCTATTCATCTACAGCTCCATACCTCCCAAACATATGTGTATGCATCCATGCATACTTATACCCACGCATGCATGCACGCATTCATCCATGAACGCTTCTTTCCATCTGAACATGCACCGATGTATTTCCGCGTTCATCCGTTTAACAGTGCGCTCATGTGGTTTGCTAAGCTCACATGTGCATGCGGATGCACCTGCACATGTGCTAAGGTTTGCACGTAAGCCCGCGACAGTGAAATACAAAGGAGCGGTGTTTCTTCATCGTTTGATGTCAGTTTCTTCACTATACGCATGCGAGTCAGTGGTAGATCTTGAAAACACTACGTGTGTTTCCCGCTGAAGCACTGATTGTCTCGGCACACACCGTTTATTCTGAGCGAGTCTGTGTGGGAAAACAGGGAAGTGGAGATAGTGCACACTATTCACGAATACGCTGTGACCTTAACGAGGACCGTGCAATACAAGGCTGTCCTTACTGCCTCGAACCAGCACACGGCCAAGCTGGAGGCGTGAGGCGACCACAGTCTGGCAACTCTGGGCAGAGTAACCTCTACACCAAAGGATGTCTGCTACTTTCTCGGCGAATTCGGTCAGCATTTGTTGGCCTTCATCAGTGAAGCGACAATCTCTGACCTCTCCACACGATCTTCTCCTTTCTGTGTCACCTGTTCCAGATCAGAGTGTGCTTATCGCATTTTGGGCCATCCACACATTTGTCTGTATGTATGTATGTATTTTGGCTCTTATATAGCGCCAATCTCACACCCAAAGGCATGCTCAAGGCGCTCAACACGTTCACAGTCTGTGTGTCACTACTCCTCATATGGCCATTCACACATTTTTCTGTGTCACTACTCCCCACATGGCCATCCACACATTTGTCTGTGTGTCACTACTCCCCATATGGCCATCCACACATTTGTCTGTGTGACACTACTCCCCATATGGCCATCCACACATTTGTCTGTGTGACACTACTTCCCATATGGCCATCCTCACATTTGTCTGTGTGTCACTACTCCCCATATGGCCATCCAAACATTTGTCTGTGTGACACTACTCCCCATATGGCCATCCAAACATTTGTCTGTGTGACACTACTCCCCATATGGCCATCCACACATTTGTCTGTGTGTCACTATTCCCCATATGGTCATCCACACATTTTTCTGTGTGACACTACTCCCCATATGGCCATCCACACATTTGTCTGTGTGTCACTTCTCCTCATATGGCCATCCACACATTTGTCTGTGTGACACTACTCCCCATATGGTCATCCACACATTTGTCTGTGTGACACTACTCCCCATATGGCCATCCACACATTTGTCTGTGTGACACTACTCCCCATATGGTCATCCACACATTTGTCTGTGTGACACTACTCCCCATATGGCCATCCAAACATTTGTCTGTGTGACACTACTCCCCATATGACCATCCACACATTTGTCTGTGTGACACTACTCCCCATATGACCATCCACACATTTGTCTGTGTGACACTACTCCCCATATGGCCATCCAAACATTTGTCTGTGTGACACTACTCCCCATATGGCCATCCACACATTTGTCTGTGTGACACTACTCCCCATATGGCCATCCACACATTTGTCTGTGTGATACTACTTCCCATATGGCCATCCACACATTTGTCTGTGTGTCACTACTCCCCATATGGCCATCCAAACATTTGTCTGTGTGACACTACTCCCCATATGGCCATCCAAACATTTGTCTGTGTGACACTACTCCCCATATGGCCATCCACACATTTGTCTGTGTGTCACTACTCCCCATATGGTCATCCACACATTTTTCTGTGTGACACTACTCCCCATATGGCCATCCACACATTTGTCTGTGTGTCACTTCTCCTCATATGGCCATCCACACATTTGTCTGTGTGACACTACTCCCCATATGGCCATCCACACATTTGTCTGTGTGACACTACTCCCCATATGGTCATCCACACATTTGTCTGTGTGACACTACTCCCCATATGACCATCCACACATTTGTCTGTGTGACACTACTCCCCATATGACCATCCACACATTTGTCTGTGTGACACTACTCCCCATATGGCCATCCACACATTTGTCTGTGTGACACTACTCCCCATATGGCCATCCACACATTTGTCTGTGTGACACTACTCCCCATATGGCCATCCACACATTTGTCTGTGTGACACTACTCCCCATATGGCCATCCACACATTTGTCTGTGTGTCACTACTCCCCATATGACCATCCAAACATTTGTCTGTGTGTCACTACTCCCCATATGGCCATCCAAACATTTGTCTGTGTGACACTACTCCCCATATGGCCATCCACACATTTGTCTGTGTGACACTACTCCCCATATGGCCATCGGAAATTGACGTAATTGCACACTCCACCCTCCTGTTTTCATGCACTGTATGGTCTCATATCAAACAACACTGCACCAATTATTACTTTTTATGTGTTCTACGGTTACATATTTACCCAATACTATGTCACGCATTACTGCATGACGGCTTGATAACTTGCAGTGACATTCATATTTTCGCAGTAACAACTAACGTATTTGCTTTGGAAGCTTTCTACAAAACCATAAGTTCGAGGGAAACACTGCTCAATCTATATGATACTATTTGTAAATAGCAAGGAGTTTTCCCTTTCTTACTAACACCTGCTTACATCCCAACTTAGTATGCACGTTTCCTTCATCCCCAACTGCCAAGCAAACCACTTGCACATGCAGAGAGTATGATATGCATGCACTGATTTAAAATAGTTCATGCTCCATAAAATGCTGCACTTGGATAGTGTCTTCAGCTCAAACTCATCTCACTGAGTGTATAGCCCCTCTCCTTTATTGATTACTGTTATTATTGTTGTGAGACATGCGGAGCTGCTGACCACCAGCTAAGATCATGATGCGTTGACCCCGAAAACTACGCCGATGAGTCGGTGGTCGTTGTACCCAGCACGTGGTGCTATCTACTGCGATACAGACCGTCCAACGTGCACTCCGATAAAGGCAGATAAACGCGACGTGTGTCCCCACGTAGAATATGTCTGTACACGGTGCGATATCTGATTGTCAGTCGATTTCATATAACTAAATCTAGTCACTTTTCAACAGTATACTTGTACATCTGGCGTGCTCAACCGAATATTATCAACATTGTCTTCGTTCCAGATAATGTAATATGTTACCCTCTTAAAAACTAACTTATAACTTATAAAAACAAAAATAGTTCGTTTCTTTCATTGTGTTTCTATCATTTCCTGCGATTATGTGTCACACTGCGACCTCGAGGGTTTCGTTGATTTGTTCAGTTTCGTTTCGTTATCATGCCTGTCTCACCTCCGTGGTGTAATTTATGAAAATATCATTGCAGCTTGGTGTCTACTTGTACACAGGCTAATGCTACGAACGACCAAAGATCTTTATGGTAATCAGTGATAGAAGTTTGCACACTTGTGTAGAGCGTTGAAAAGAACATATCTCACATTATTTGGGAATTGCATTGGTGTGCGTGTGTGTGTGTGTGTGTGTGTGTGTGTGTGTGTGTGTGTGTGTTTGTTTGTTTGTTTGTTTATGAGTGTGTGTGTGTGTGTGTGTGTGTGTGTAAGAACACACAATTTTCACGAAAGAAGAACATGAAAAATCAATGCAAAGCTACCTCTAGTGAAGACATCGCCATATTCTGGAGTAAATCCACAGCAGTGCAAATCTCAAGTTGATATGACTCAGAACTGTTTACGAAAGCAGATCACAACAAAATTTACCAAACACTGACATCAATGCGTTCTCGGTTTTAAATGAAAGAATGACGATACCAACACCGACACTAACAAAGTTAACAACAAAAACATCAACAACAACAAAGACGACGACGACAACGACGACGATGATCAAGACGAAGACAACGACGACGACGACGACGATGACGACGACGACGACGACGATGATGATGATGATGATGATGATGATGATGATGATGATGATGATGATGACATCATGGTGGTGGTAACTTGAAGTAAGAAAAAAGGAGGCGTGGACGGAGGGAAGGACAACAATACAGAGAATATCTCGTTTCAAAAGATGTCATCATTAAATGAGCACGGTGACCTATTTATTTGACTTGTTTTGTTGAATAATAAAAACAGTACATTCTGTACAGACGATGCTCCAACAGACAGTAATGCTCCCTGCCGTTACGTGCGTTTCTGTGTTGCGTAGTTCACATCCGACTATCGTCTCCCTCGTCATCTCACCTTTCACACTTGCTACATGCTTTGTGTCAGTGACTGAACACTTCTTGGAGATGGTTTTACACTGACTTCAATGACCAACAAGCTGTTCTACTCGACACTGGCGCTGTTCGAACACTCGTAAAACATGTCGCCAACAAGCGTCAAACTTTGTATCAGGACGCAACAGAGGACGGGTGAAAGGTCTCGCACTGCGTCAAAGGTCATGGATCGTATCAGTTCCTCTGGCTTCACAGGACAGTCGGCATCAGGCGAGCTTCAGCGCGGTGCTTTGGCTAGGGAGCCTGGCTGTCGATTTTCAGATCTTTATGCACAACTGATTTTGGACCTTAAAAGAAAAAATAGAAACAGCATTTAAAGATTAAAGTCGGTATGTGGTTTTTAAAATGCTTTTAAATTCATTTTAATAAGAGTGGTACGTTGCTAGTTTTTAATTAATAACTTTAAAAACCACTAAAATGTCCAAATTTGAGTGAGCTCTCACTGCTTGTTAGAGTGTCGATTCTGAAGGTGGCGCAATTTACTTGCGTGTAATTCTGCACCAAATCATCTAATTAAAAATCGGTTTGTATATCAAACATCATTTCCCTTTAGAAATGCACCAACTCAAAATCGAGAGAGAGAGAGAGAGAGAGAGAGAGAGAGAGAATGTGAGAGAGAGAATGCGAGAGAGAGAGAGAGAGAGAGAGAGAGAGAGAGAGAATGCGAGAGAGAGAGAGAATGCGAGAGAGAGAGAGAGAGAGAGAGAGAGAGAGAGAGAGAGAGAGAGAGAGAATAATGCGACTCTGTGGAGTGTGGTCCCTTACCCTGGAGTAAAGTGGGGTGAGCGTCATCGCCTGGAGTGCTGTAACAACTGACCCCACTCACTTTACTTATCGCTATCTGGCAAGTGCATTGTACTTGGGAATAAGTGTATGATAAACAAGCAGTAAGCAGATGATAAATTCACGCTTACGCACACAAGCCTCCTCACATGCATTCCCACGTGAAAATAGATACTAATAAACATATTTCCTCATGCACTCAATCATTCACTCACTCGCTCACTCACTTGCTCACTCGCTCACTCATTCGCTTCCTCGCTCATTCACTTAGTCACGTGTTCGCTCGCTCGCTCGCTCACTCACTCACTCGCTCACTTGCTTACTCACTCACTTGCTCACTTACTCATCGCTCCCTCGCTCGCTCATTCGCTCACTCACTCACTCCCTTCCTCACTCACTCACTCACTCACTCACTCACTCACTCACTCACTCACTCACTCACTCACTCACTCACTCACTCACTCACTCACTCACTCACTCACTCACTCACTCACTCACTCACTCACTCACTCACTCACTCACTCACTCACTCACTCACTCACTCACTCACTCACTCACTCACTCACTCACTCACTCACTCACTCACTCACATCACTCACTCACTCACT
>JAWQFJ010034917.1:0-7500 GCA_034096865.1 Theodoxus fluviatilis | reverse complement strand
AAATTGAATATTTGCATGCAAAAATTACTTCAGGCTGATTAAAAGATACCATACAAGAAAAAGAAAAACATTGTCTTTCAAAACTTGAGGAATGAATGCACGCGCCATCGAATCGAAACGTAGGTGCAAGTACGAAGACTGATGTTAAGTATGTGCTTTTCACTCTCGTTTTCAACTATTTCACATATAAAATAAACAGACACATAGATCAGCTACAGTTTGTTTTCATTTATCACACAGTTTACATGAAGTTTTGTTAGCTGTATCTGACAGAACGACGCCAATATATCTTCCCCTTACTGATGAAGCGTGGCCACCAGTGTCCAGAGTAACAGCCAATT
The DNA here is from genome assembly GCA_034096865.1 of Theodoxus fluviatilis. Taxonomy (NCBI): domain Eukaryota; kingdom Metazoa; phylum Mollusca; class Gastropoda; order Cycloneritida; family Neritidae; genus Theodoxus; species Theodoxus fluviatilis. The sequence continues at coordinate 7,159 of JAWQFJ010034917.1, read as the reverse complement.
TCCGCGTACACTTCAAACTCTAATTATGTCCTCGCACCCATAAAACACTGCCTTCTCCTTGGTCAGGACCGAGCTTCAGTACCTGCCTCGAGTCTTCTTATCTGTCGTGAAGATTTCCCAGAAGCCCAAAGGCTCGGATCCTTAGTGCCCGATTCCCTCAATTTCCCACGGAGATCTATGTGATTGTGGAATTATTTTCTAGTGGCCGGCCTCTATGGAAAACAGCTGACCGTGGGCTATCGGCATGGTTCGTTGATGAAGACCTCTCCTGGTCGAGACACGCAGGGCTCTACTTCCCAAACTCGCAAATCACCGCCATAAATTAGAGAGGAGGCGTCGTGGCTGACACTAATGGGGACCAGATCAGCCCGTCCTCACCAGCGGCGAAGGACGTTATCGCCACGGCAATAACTTTCGATGACCACGTCATGTTCGCACGTCGCTGCGAGTCTCGCAATCACCAGACGAGATCCACGATCAGTCAGACTGGATTGAAACGTCCGGGCAGGCAGCGGGCTTGGATTCGCCCCAGTCCCAGGATGAACCGGGAGCCTTCCTGATCCCTTCTGGAGGAAACGTCCGGGCAGGCAGCGGGCGTGGATTCGCCCCAGTCCCAGGATGAACGGGGAGCCTTCCTGATCCCTTCTGGAGGAAACGTCCCCGCACCTCCCTTGTTCTTGGAGAAAGCCTAGTTTCTTTTGTCTAAGAGGTGGTTGAAGTAAAGAGCACAACGTCATCAAGTGTAGTCCATGAGGTAAAGTCGGTTTAATAGAATACAAACGGAAATATTTGGAAGACTTTTTTCCCCTCTGATGCCCATGCGCAAATGTGTGCACACTATTCTCCCTGCCGTTAGTGCATAACTCACTAAGAAGTTTTCTGAAGAAGAAAAGAACGTACTTTTAAAAAAGTAAATGAGGGGGGGAAAGAAGTCACGAGGCAAAACCGAGGTTTATGTTAAAATACGTCCACGTATTTCATGCCCCGTACTTTATTAAACTCCACAGAATCGTCACAGTGTTTTCATTCTTTTCTTTCAATAGAAATTATTTGTGAATAAAAAATCTTAAAGTCGACTAGATCTGGAAGGAGATTGTTTTGTTTTCTGTTATAGAAATGGATTAGTTGCTTGAGCGATGCCGTGGTTGATTGTATCGTCTGTGCTACAAATGTCTCATCATGCAGGTAGACAACATCTCCCTAGTGCGGCTTGGAAAAAGCATATTTCGCGAAGATCTATTGCACAATTCTAACCTCTTTAGGAGAAAACGAACTTTTCTTAAATGTTCCTTGTTTTTGAAAACACGATGTGTGGTCAGCTAAAGTAAGTTTTACTTTCGTAAACATAATCATCACTATGCAAGTACCATTTCAAAAGTTCAGTTGGAACAGGCAGAGATGCAAAGAATGAACCTCTTCCGTGACTTGCTCTCCATGGGTGAGAGTAAGGCGATGAAAAATAAATATGCACAGCGGTATTCTTAGCAACGTGTTATTAAGCTTTGGAACTAGTTTTTCATCGCGTAGAGTATATTTTGTCGAACGATAATGTTGAAGAGCGCTCGTTGTTTGCAGCAGCTATCGATGACGACATAGCGATGTCCCCCTGTAGCCTCTCTGCCTGCCTGGAGCGGCCCTGGCTGAGCTACTGGATTTCAATTTACTGTAGATGAGTAGCAGCGCAGAAAAAAAGGTGTTTGTTCTTTTGGAAAGAAGCATGACAGTTGCAGTTTCGTCATTTGTGCCTGTCACCTCGACAACTGGGGAACTATCCTCGACCTCGACTGTCAAACTGTCTTTGTATCAATTGTTGCATTGCGTACACCAAATTTTACGTTATCGAAATGTAGATATTGCGACTTGTTTATCAAATTGCACCTCTCTTCCCTTGTTTCTTTGACAATTCAAGACAGGCGATTTGATACGGTGAAGTAGATGATATTGAAGAGTTTATCTTGCGGTTGGAGATGTATCTAACGCACTTGGAAGGAAAACTGTTCTTGATCCTCCTATACATTCCATTGAGCAGCGGTGGCACAATACTATCAACTATTTAACGACGATGATTTCCTTGTGTGTGTCTTTGAAAAAAAACATAATTGTTATGTCTCCATTGTATGACTATAATGTGTGATGTTGTATGTCGTTGCAACATGAAAACCACACACGATTTGCATGTTTACGCCTCAGGAAGCTAGTTTGTCGCGTTGAGTCTACGCCGTTTGAAATGGTAGTTAAGGAGGTCAACCTTGTGGGTGGACACATTATTGTGTCAGAATGACCAATTACATATAATACTGCAGCAAACATGCGAACAACTGAATACATTAACACGGGAAGCACATTGAAATTATTAACACAAAACGTAATCGGATGATGGTGTCAACTCTGACCCGGACGTATTCATCACGAAATACGACATGTCAGCGTTGAGAGAAAGAGACCCACACGCTGTCCATTATACTTCTATCATCTGCAGAAATGTTGTGTTGCCTTTCCTCTTCAATGCACGCTGTGTGTTGCTATCGTGCTATATGATTATATAAATGCATGATGAGGATGCACCCTCAGAAGACACGTTTTTGAATTGTTCTTCCTTTTGCAATAATTATGGCAGTGCATGAGTTAAGAAATGGCGCGGGTTCTAACTTATGTCACATGCAATAGCGTGAGATCGTGACAGCGACGGGCGTCTGGCATCATGATTTGCTGCACACCTCCCTAGGAGAGTGTCATAAAGTTCAAGGGTCAAAGGACATGCGGGGGGGGGGGGGGGGCTTTTGCCCTGAAGACCGTCTGATCTCTCGACCTGGGGTATGTGGTCACGGTGGTGCCGACTCTTCCTGGAAGCTGCACGCTGTCCTGCATTGTCTGCCACGCTGTGAAGCTCACATGACCTGGTGGGACACTCTTTGGTCATTGGAGGCCTAGCCTGCATAACAGTTCGTGCATGCGCCCCATCCCCTCAGACGCAAAATGGCGCAAACATACCGCTTAAGCAGTTGCAGAATCCATGACAAATGACTTCATTTACTTGCAAAAAGTATGTTCGCTTAGAACTCATGACCTTGTTACAGTCAGAAAAAAGTTAGGCCTATTCAGTTCGTGTTACCGTCAGGAAGGTTTTATTCTTAAATCTATTTCCGTTTCTTTAGCGAATCCGCATTCAGTGCAGTCCTGTGGCCGCAGATTAGATACTAACGAGATGTACTTTTGCAGCACCGAAAGGTTAAAACTCTGCTACTCTTTCTTCAGCGAGCTTCTCTTCTGTCGTGGAAAAGCGTTTCCGTGCAATTCAATGATATATCCTTTCAGAGGGAATACACGGATTTACCCTGAAATCCTCACCCCAAAAATTACATAAATTCGATTGAAATACTGTACAAACATGGCAAGAAAGAATCATTGAGTTCAATCCTTCTCTGGACACACATGACTTTCCCAAATTAATTAAAAGTGGCCGTGTGCGATCAGCCAACACAACTAGCGTCCATCTGAGCTGTCATCAAGGCAGGCCGTGAGCCTCCCATCGTGTCCCACAGATCAGAGGAAATGGACCTCCTGACGGGGAGGACCTGGTGAAATTGATGAGTGTCTCGTGGGGAGGTGATCTATTTCACACCTGGCAGGGAGCAAGGCTGACTGAGCCCATTCCAATCCCTGCCTGCTGGTCCCTCTCTCTCTCTGGCAGAGGCGCTAAGCCCCTCGTTAGCCACTGACGTGACCATCCAGCCACCCGGCCTGACGGTCCTACGAGCAAGGAAGGCAGGCAGTCAGACCAACCAAAGAGCACACAAGCAAACAGTCAGACGGGAAGGCAGGCACTTAGGCATGTGGGCAGAACGTACGCGGCCTCGTCGGCGGGCAAAGCAGCACATACATTCAGATAAACAAACAGGCAGGAGGGCAGACAAGCCGGAGGATAGGTGGGTGGATGGTTTAGTAGGTAACTAAGTTGGTATGTTGCTAGGGTAGGTAGACAGGTAGGTAGGCAGGCAGGCACGTATGTAGGTGGGAAAGAAAGTAGGTAGGTAGGTGGGTAGGCAGGCAGGCTGGCAGGCAGGCAAGTAGGCTCTTTTTATTTTTCTGCTCCTCTCGTCTGGAACTCTCTCCCTGTCAGCCTTCGTCACTCTACCTCGCCTGACTCTTTCCGCACAGGCCTGAAAACGCACCTCTTCTCAGTTTCATATACATAATACTCTCCCCCCCCCCCCCCCCCCCTCTCCCTCCCACCCCCCCTTTGGACTGGGCTTCGCTGACTATTCCATGCCTGTATGCTTACTGCAACTCATGTGCTAGTTTTGGGTGTCCACATACATGCTTTATGTACCGTCTTGCATGTTATTCAATTCAGTTTGTATGGACTTGCATTAATTATTGTTTGTTTGTGTGCTGATGTCGTGCATTCTGCGGATCATGTTTATGTACTCTGCTTTATGTGTATAGTTATATGGTTAATCCTGTTGATATTGTTTCCGTTGAGAATGCTGACTGTGTGCGGTCATAAATGCTGTTAATATAATGTATGTCTTCCATGCTCCTTTCGTATGTCGTTATATTGTTTGTCCTGCATCGGGTATTGTTTGCCTGTGTGCTATTGCTATGTTCGTTGCTAGTTGCTCGTGTGTATCGTGCCTTGTGTGTATGGCTTCATTGTTTCAGTTACATCGTCTTGTACGGAATGTTCTCTTTCTGCGTATTTGTGCCATATGCGATGGGCTTTCATCCGTTCCGTGCTTTATATGGGGGTCCATGGTTGGTCCTGTTATTGTTTGGCTTGTGTGTTGAAGCCATGCACGTGTGCCGTGTCTTATTGGTTTCGCCTGTGTCAAGTTGTTGCTGTGGTGTGTTGCTTTGGGCTTGGTCTACTTGTGTGCTTATGCATTGTATGTGTACTGTGTCTGATTTTGCTTTAGTTGTGTCTGGCATTATTTACGTTTCATGTCTTTCATGCCTGTAAAGCGCTTTGAGCATGTAAATGAAAATGCGCTGTATAATAAACTGTATTATTATTATTAGGTAGGTTGATAGTTCGGTAGGTAGGTGGGTAGGTAGGTAGGCAGATAGGTAGGCAGGCAGGCAGGTAGGTAGGTGATAAGGTGGGTAGTTCTGTAGGTAGGTAGTTCGATAGGTAGGTATGTCGGTAGTTCGGTAGGTAGGAAGTTAGGTAGGTAGGCAGGCGGGAAGGCAGATAGGTAGGCAGATAGGTAAGTAGGTAGAAAGGTGGGTAGGTAGGTAGGTAGATAGATGGGTAGGTAGGCAGGCAGGTAGATAGGTAGGTGGTGGATATGAAGGTAGGTAGGTAGGTAGGTAGTTAAGAAGAAAGGAAGGACGGTAGGTAAGTATACGTACGTACGTACACATAGGTGGGTGGGTGGGTAGGTGGATGGGTGCGTGGGTAGGATGATTGGGTAGGAATGGGGTAGGATGGCAAACAGGTAGACGGAATATGACAAACGGAAATAACAGGAGCATATTAGACACTGAGGAAAATACTTACACGTAGGTTGGCAGATTCCAGCAGTGTCTGCAGCAGATTCCAGCAGTGTCTGCAGCAGATTCCAGCAGTGTCTGCAGCAGATTCCAGCAGTGTCTGCACTTCCTGGAGAGTGCATCACTTTGATTTAGCGCACAGGCACTTCAAAGGTTACTCGTGGTCTGGGTTGCCTTCGCTGTGTCCTTTAAGCTACCCGTGTTTACTCTTGCGTAGAGACAGAGAGAGAGAAAGAGAGAGAGAGAGAGAGAGAGAGAGAGAGAGAGACAGACAGACAGACAGACAGACAGACAGACAGTACAGAGAGAGACAGAGAGAGACAGAGAGAGACAGAGAGATAGAGAGAGAGAGAGAGGAAATGAATACCTCTTTGACACACACAGCGTCCAGTGTGGCACCGCTTCTCCAAAGTGATGACAGGCCGTTGTCTGAAACAGTCAAAACAAATTACAGTATCGTTTGAGTTTTTGCATTATGAAAGAGTACTGATAAAGAATGTTTCACCTGCATTTATAATTATCTGGTTTGTTTTTTATAGGAATTTGCGGAACTTTAAATAATGATGGAATTGTTTTGGACAAGTCAATTTTCGCTGCGTGTCACTGCAGCTCTGATACTCCTTGCTTAATATCCAAAGTGACTTGCACGACTGTCATATTAATTTAAAAAAAAGAAGATACCAATAATTTCACCCAACAAATGTGCGATCAGCATGCATGAAGGTGGGGGGCTGTAGGGGGCTGGGGGGCTGGGGGGGGGGGGGCTGGGGGAGGGCTGGGGGTAAGGGATTTTTTTTCACCACTGTGAGTCTTGATGGCTTAATGATATGTGTACAGCAAAATATGAAGTTTAATATGGAACATGTCACCGTAAACAGATAAAATGGCTAATTTGGGAGAGGGTCACACAAGTTTCCGGTTTCATAACGCACGTAACGCCGAGCAGTGTGACAGCAACACAACACGACATTATCCGCCTGTGTCATCTGTCCTCATCACAGCTGCTGCCAATTTTAGTACACATACTTATTTTGATGAATGTTACTTTCAGCGACATTGCTTTGGTACGCACAGTTTGCTTTCTATTCGAAATACACGCTTGATCATGGTTTGTCCCCGACACTGACTTGCTTGAACTTGCGTGCAAACCTCGTCCTACACACATAGCTGTGTTCCCTTAATCCCGATCACTCACTGTACAGCAGTCATGAAACACCGCATGTGTTAACACAGGCACGCGCGCGCGCACACACACACATACAAAACACACACACACACACTCACACACACAAACACAAATACAAATAATATACATACGCGCACACGTGCGCAAACACACACACACACACACACACACACACACACACACACACACACACACACACACACACACACACATATACACACACACGCACACCCCACAAACACATATAATATTCATATGCGCACACGCGTGCAAACACACACACACACACATTCACACACAAGCACACACACACATTCACACACAAGCACACACACACACAAACTACACACACACACACACACACACACACACTAACTAAACACTCTCTCTCTCTCTCTCTCTCTCTCTCTCTCTCTCTCACACACACACACACACACACACACATACACACACACTCTCATTCTCTCTCTCTCTCTCTCA
>JAWQFJ010034915.1:25000-27500 GCA_034096865.1 Theodoxus fluviatilis | reverse complement strand
CAGACATAGGCCAAGGGCAGCAAGGGCAGCAAGAGCAGCAAGGGCAGCAAGGGCAGCAAGGGCAGCAAGGGCAGCAAGGGCAGCAAGGGCAGACATAGGCCAAGGGCAGCAAGGGCAGCAAGGGCAGCAAGGGCAGACATAGGCCAAGGGCAGCAAGGGCAGCAAGGGCAGACATAGGCCAAGGGCAGCAAGGGCAGCAAGGGCAGCAAGGGCAGCAAGGGCAGCAAGGGCAGACATAGGCCAAGGGCAGCAAGGGCAGCAAGGGCAGCAAGGGCAGACATAGGCCAAGGGCAGCAAGGGCAGCAAGGGCAGCAAGGGCAGCAAGGGCAGCAAGGGCAGCAAGGGCAGCAAGGGCAGCAAGGGCAGCAAGGGCAGCAAGGGCAGCAAGGGCAGCAAGGGCAGCAAGGGCAGACATAGGCCAAGGGCAGCAAGGGCAGCTGGATTGCCTGTGTGGAAATGGAGGAAGCAATCATCGCTTGGAGGGGTCGGTCGCTCCTGAGGCTGCATGACGACTTTTGACTGTAACGCCACAACGTGCCCCCAGGTGCCGCGTGGGTGCTGCCTGGGGCCCACTAGGGGTGCTGTCTGTGGCCCACAGGGGGTGCTGTCCGGGGCCCACTGGGGATGCTATCCAGGGCCCAATGGGGGTGCTGTCCGGGGCCCACTGGGGGTGCTGTCCGGGACACACTGGGGGTGCTGTCTGGGGCCCACTAGGGGTGCTGTCTGGGGCCCACTGGGGGTGCTGTCCGGGGCCCACTGGGGTGCTGTCCGGGACACACTGGGGGTGCTGTCCGAGGCCCACTGATTGTGCTGTCCGGGGCCCACTGGGGGTGCTGTCCGGAGGCACTGGGGGGGCTGTCCGGGGCCCACTGGGGTGCTGTCCGGGACACACTGGGGGTGCTGTCCGAGGCCCACTGATTGTGCTGTCCGGGGCCCACTGGGGGTGCTGTCCGGAGGCACTGGGGGGGCTGTCCGGGGCCCATACGGGGCATGGGTGGGTTGTTGGAGCAAGCCCCACAGCTCCAGACCACAGCGCTCCAGATGGCGTGTCCAGCTTGTCTAGCGCTGGCAAGTCTCCGTAGTACCTGGCCTTTGTCTCATGCCAGGGTAACGTGACCTTTAATTTCCGTGTGTTGTGTTGTTGGTGTTGGTGTTGTGTTGGTGATGTGTTGGTGTTGTGTTGGTGTTGTGTGGTGTGGTGTTGTGTGGTGTGGTGTGGTGTGTGTTGTGTGGTGTTGTGTGTTGTGTGTTGTGTTGTGTTGTGTTGGTGTTGTGTCTGTGTTGTGTGGGTGTTGTGTGGGTGTTGTGTGGGTGATGTGTGGGTGTTGTGCGGGTATTGTGTGGGTGGGGTTTTGTGTGGGTTTGGGTGTTAGTGTTGGTGTTGGTGTTGGCGTTGACGGTTGTGTTGTGTTGTGTTGTTGTTGTGTGGTGTTGTTGTGATGTTGTGTGGTGTTGTTGTGGTGTTGTGTGGTGTTGTTGTGGTGTTGTGTGGTGTTGTTGTGGTGTTGTGTTGTGGTGTGGTGTTGTGTTGTTGTGTTGTGTTGTGGTATTGTTGTGTTGTGTTGTGTTGTGGTATTGTGTTGTGTTGTGTTGTGGTATTGTGTTGTGATCTGTTGTGTTGTGGTATTGTGTTGTGTTGAGGTATTGTGTTGTGTTGTGTTGTTGTATTGTGTTGTGTTGTGGTATTGTGTTGTGTTGTTTTGAGGTATTGTGTTGTGGTATTGTGTTGTGTTGTGTTGTGCTGTGTTGTGTTGTGTTATTGTGTTGTGTTGTGGTGTGGTGTGGTATGTTGTGGTGTGTTGTGGTGTGGTGTGGTGTGGTGTGGTGTGATGTTGTGTTGTGTTGTGTGGTGCGATGTGGTGATGTGTTGTGTTGTGTTGTGTTATGTTATGTTGTGTTATGTTATGTTAAGTTGCGCTAAGTTGTGTTATGTTATATTAAGTTGTGTGATGGCATAGTCTGCTTTGTTGTGTTATGTTCTGTTGTGATAAATTATGTAATGTTATGTTATGTAATGTTATGTTATGTTGTGTATTGTTGTGTTTTGTTGTGTTATGTTATGTCATGTTATCTGATGTGATGCTGTTCTATGCTATGCTATGCTATGCTAAGCTATGGTATGCTATATCATGTTATGTCATTTCATGCTATGCTGTGCTATGCCATGTCATGTTATGTTATTTCATGCTATGCTGTGCTATGCGATGTCATGTTATGTTATGTTACATGTAATGTTATCGAGGCAGTTCTTGCTGTCATTTTCAACTGAGACTTGCAGTTTCATTTTGAAGACAACTCAAGTCCAGTTACTCCTATTGATGAAGCGGCTTCCACTCACAGCACGTAGAAACACTCACAGCACGTAGAAACACTCACAGCACGTAGAAACACTCACAGCACGTAGAAACACTCACAGCACGTAGAAACACTCACAGCACGTAGAAACACTCACAGCACGTAGAAACACTCACAGCACGTAGAAACACTCACAGCACGTAGA
>JAWQFJ010034915.1:10000-20000 GCA_034096865.1 Theodoxus fluviatilis | reverse complement strand
CGGATGGATGGTGATGATGCGTGTATGGACGGATGGATGGGTGGATGGGCGAATAGATGGGTGACTAGGCGGATAAATGAATAGATGTTGGATGAGTGGAGGGATGAGAGGAGGGACGAGTGGAGGGATGAGTGGAGGGACGAGTGGAGGGATGAGTGGAGGGATGAGTGGAGGGATGAGTGGAGGGATGAGTGGAGGAATGAGTGGAGGGACGAGTAGAGGGATGAGTGGAGGGATGAGTGGAGGGATTTGTGGAGGGATTTGTGGAGGGATGAGTGGAGGGATGAGTGGATGGACGAGTGGAGGGATGAGTGGAGGGACGAGTGGAGGAATGAGTGGAGGGATAAGTGGAAGGATGAGTGGAGGGATGAGTGGAGGGATGAGTGGATGGATGAGAAAATAAGCAGAGGACAGATAAACTAATGAGTGGAACATGGGTAAATGGCTGAACGGCCAGCAGAGTGATTCATGGTTGATGGTTAAATGGATAACTGCCTGCAGAAACCCAAGAATGACTTGGAAAACAAAAATCTGTATCACCACCAGTTAGACCGAATTTTCCTGTTGTTTGATATATATTGCAAAGTACATGCCTTTTGGCAGCGGTTTGCTGTTGCGTGTGAGTGGACTCCATCCCTCAGCGTGATTTGAACGCACGGTTCGATCTGAATGGTCTTACCTTCTTAGTGTTAGTTTGGCTGAGCTACTGGGGCAGGCCCTGGCTGAGCTACTGGAGCATGCCCTGGCTGAGCTACTGGAGCATGCCCTGGATGAGCTACTGGAGCAGGCCCCTGGCTGAGCTACTGGACCAGTCCCTGGCTGAGCTACTGGAGCAGGCCCCTGGCTGAGCTACTGGACCAGTCCCTGGCTGAACTACTGGAGCAGGTCCCTGGCTGAGCTACTGGACCAGTCCCTGGCTGAGCTACTGGAGCAGGTCCCTGGCTGAGCTACTGGAGCAGCGCCGGGCTGAGCTACTGGAGCAGGTCCCTGGCTGAGCTACTGGAGCAGCCCCTGGCTGAGCTACTGGAGCAGGCCCCTGGCTGAGCTACTGGAGCAGGCCCTGGCTGAGCTACTGGAGCAGGCCCCTGGCTGAGCTACTGGAGCAGGCCCCTGGCTTAGCTACTGAAGCAGGTCCCTGGCTGAGCTACTGGAGCAGGCCCCTGGCTGAGCTACTGGAGCCGCCCCTGGCTGAGCTACTGGAGCAGCCTCTGGCTGAGCTACTGGAGCAAGCCCCGGCTGAGCTACAGGACCAGCCCCTGGCTGAGCTACTGGAGCAGGCCCTGGCTGAGCTACTGGAGCAGCCCCTGGCTGAGCTACTGGAGCAGCCCCTTGCTGAGCTACTAAAACAGCCCCTGGCTGAGCGACTGGAGCAGGCCTTGGCTGAGCTATTGAAACAGGCCCCTGACTGAGCTACTGGAGCAGGCCCTGGCTAAGCAACAGGAGCAGGTCCTGGATGAGCTACTGGAGCAGGCCCTGGATGAGCTACTGGAGCAGCCTTTGGCTGAGCTACTGGAGCAGCCCCTGGCTGAGCTACTGGAGAAGGCTCTCGCTTGGCTACCGGAGGCCCTGGCTGAGCTACTGAAGCAGGCCCTGGCTGAGCTACTGGAACAGGCCCTGGCTGATCTACTGGAGCAGCCTGTGGCTGAGTTACCTAAGCAGGCCCTGGCTAAGCTACTAGGGCAGGACCTGGCTGAGCTACTGGAGCAGGCCCCTGGCTGAGCTACTGGAGCAGGCCCTGGCTGAGCTACTGGAGCAGCCCCTGGGTGAGCTACTGCAGCTGTCCCTGGCTGAGCTACTGGAGCAGGCCCCTGGCTGAGCTACTGGAGCAGGTCCCATGCTGAGCTACTGGAGCAGTCCCTGGCTGAGCTACTGGAGCAGGTCCCTGGCTGAGGTACTGTAGCAGGCCCCTGGCTGAGCTACTGGAGCAGGCCCCTGGCTGAGCTACTGGAGCAGGCCCCTGGCTATTGGAGCAGGCCCCTGGCTGAGCTACTGTAGCAGGCCCCTGGCTGAGCTACTGGAGCAGGCCCCTGGCTGAGCTACTGGAGCAGGCCCCTGGCTGAGCTACTGGAGCAGGCCCCTGGCTGAGCTACTGTAGCAGGCCCCTGGCTGAGCTACCTGAGCAGGACCTGGCTGAGCTACTGGAACTGTCCCTGTCTGAGCTGCTGGAGCAGGTGCTGGCTGAGCTACTGGAGCAGTTCCAGCCTGAGCTACTGGAGCAGGCCCTGGTTGAGCTACTGGAGCAGGCCCCTGGCTGAGCTACTGGACCAGTCCCTGGCTGAGCTACTGGAGCAGGCCCCTGGCTGAGCTACTGGACCAGTCCCTGGCTGAACTACTGGAGCAGGTCCCTGGCTGAGCTACTGGACCAGTCCCTGGCTGAGCTACTGGAGCAGGTCCCTGGCTGAGCTACTGGAGCAGCGCCGGGCTGAGCTACTGGAGCAGGTCCCTGGCTGAGCTACTGGAGCAGCCCCGGGCTGAGCTACTGGAGCAGGCCCCTGGCTCAGCTACTGGAGCAGGTCCCTGGCTCAGCTACTGGAGCAGGCTCCTGGCTGAGCTACTGGAGCAGGCCCCTGGCTTAGCTACTGAAGCAGGTCCCTGGCTGAGCTACTGGAGCAGGCCCCTGGCTGAGCTACTGGAGCCGCCCCTGGCTGAGCTACTGGAGCAGGCCTCTGGCTGAGCTACTGGAGCAGGCCCCGGCTGAGCTACTGGAGCAGGCCCCTGGCTGAGCTACTGGAGCAGGCCCTGGCTGAGCTACTGGAGCAGGCCCTGGCTGAGCTACTGGAGCAGCCCCTGGCTGAGCTACTAAAACTGCCCCTGGCTGAGCTACTGGAGCAGGCCCTGGCTGAGCTACTGGAGCAGGCCCCTGGCTGAGCTACTGGAGCAGGCCCTGGCTGAGCTACAGGAGCAGGCCCTGGCTGAGCTACTGGAGCAGGCCCTGGATGAGCTACTGGAGCAGCCTTTGGCTGAGCTACTGGAGCAGCCCCTGGCTGAGCTACTGGAGAAGGCTCTCGCTTGGCTACCGGAGGCCCTGGCTGAGCTACTGAAGCAGGCCCTGGCTGAGCTACTGGAACAGGCCCTGGCTGATCTACTGGAGCAGCCTGTGGCTGAGTTACCTAAGCAGGCCCTGGCTAAGCTACTAGGGCAGGACCTGGCTGAGCTACTGGAGCAGGCCCCTGGCTGAGCTACTGGAGCAGGCCCTGGCTGAGCTACTGGAGCAGCCCCTGGGTGAGCTACTGCAGCTGTCCCTGGCTGAGCTACTGGAGCAGGCCCCTGGCTGAGCTACTGGAGCTGCCACTGCTGAGCTACTGGAGCAGGCCCCTGCTGAGCTACTGGAGCAGGCCCTGGCTGAGCTACTGGAGCAGGCCCCTGGCTGAGCTACTGGAGCAGGCCCCTGGCTGAGCTACTGGAGCAGGCCCCTGGCTGACTACTGGAGCAGGCCCCTGGCTGAGCTACTGTAGCAGGCCCCTGGCTGAGCTACTGGAGCAGGCCCCTGGCTGAGCTACTGGAGCAGGCCCCTGGCTGAGCTACTGGAGCAGGCCCCTGGCTGAGCTACTGGAGCAGGCCCCTGGCTGAGCTACTGGAGCAGGCCCTGGCTGAGCTACTGGAACTGTCCCTGTCTGAGCTGCTGGAGCAGGTGCTGGCTGAGCTACTGGAGCAGTTCCAGCCTGAGCTACTGGAGCAGGCCCTGGTTGAGCTACTGGAGCAGCCTCTGACTGAGCTATTGGAGCAGTCCCTGGCTGAGCTACTGGAGCAGTCCCTGGCTGAGCTACTAGAGCAGGCCCCTGGCTGAGCTAATGGAGCAGGCCTCTGGCTGAGCTACTGGAGCAGGCCCTTGCTGAGCTACTGGAGCAGGCCCTTGCTGAGCTACTGGAGCAGTTCCAGCCTGAGCTACTGGAGCAGGCCCCGGGCTGAGCTACTAGAGCAGGCCCCTGGCTGAGCTAATGGAGCGGGACCCGAAAGCTCCACAGCCAGGGGTTGCGGCTGGAGTGGCCGTCTGGCGGCTCGGGCCGTATGTTACACTATGTATAGACTCCCCTTTATTGAACATGTATCGATCTCCCCAGGGCGACAGGAGGCGCAGTGCTGGCGCAGGGTCGGGACGCCTGACGGTCAGGGCTGCAGTCTCACCTTGCCGTTAGACAGAAGCACCATGGGTTGGGGCAGCACGTTCCTCCTCCGCCTGCTCCCCCTTGCTGGCCCCGTCTTGAAGGAAAAGGAGGGACGTCCCGGCACCTGACTGGCACCACCAGAGCCCGCCCCGGCACCCCCTGTACTTGTAGAGCCACTGGTGCCGCTCATGAAGCCTGCAACGGTCACATAGGTTGTGTGTGTGTGTGTGTGTGTGTGTGTGTGTGTGTGTGTGTGTGTGTGTGTGTGTGTGTGTGTGTGTTTGTGTGTGTGTGTTCGTGTGTATGTATGTGTGTTTGTGTGTATGTGAGTGTGTGTGTGCGGTGTGTGCGCGTGTGTTTGTGTGTGGTGTGTGTGTGTGTGTGTGTGTGTGTGTGTGTGTGTGTGTGTGTGTTATAGGGCGTGTGTTTGTGCATATGTGTGTGTGTGTTATAGTGCGTGTGTTTGTATATGTTTTTGTGCATGTGTTTGTGTATGTGTGTGTGTTTGTGTGTGTGTGTTTGTGTATGTGTGTTTTTGTGTTTGTATATGTGTGCATGTGGGTGTGTGTGTGTGCGTGCGTGCGTGCGTGTGAGTGAGTGTGTGTGTGTGTGTGCGTGCGTGCGTGTGTGTGTGTGTGTGCATGTGTGTGTGTATGTGTGTGTATGTGTGTGTGCATGTGTGTGTGTGCATGTGTGTGTGTATGTGTGTGTGTGTGAGTTTGCGTCTTGAGAGAGGGATATATTAGACCCCAAACGTTCACATACGGATGGAAATACGGTAACGAGAACGAAGCTAGACGGGAACGAGAACGAGACATGACGGAAACGAGAACAAGGCAAGACGGAAACGAGAACGAGGCGAGACGGAAACGAGAACGAGGCGAGACGGAGACGAGAACGAGACAAGACGGAAACGAGAACGAGGCAAGACGGAGACGAGAACGAGGCAAGACGGAAACGAGAACGAGGCGAGACGGAAACGAGAACGAGGCGAGACGGAAACGAGAATGAGGAGAAACGGAAACGAGAACGAGGCGAAACGGAAACGAGAACAAGGCGAGATGGAGACTACGAAACGAAGATGAAAACGAGGCGAGACGGAGACGAGAACGAGGCAAGACAGGGGCGAGATCGAGGCAACACAGGCGAGAACGAGGCGAGACGGACACGGAAGCAGCCAGACCTGGGTCCCCGACGCCTCCAATCAGCTGGAACTCCAGCGGTCCCACGAAGGTGGAGTTGACCACCCGCGTACCGGAAGTCAGGGAGCCTCCAGAGCTTCTGGGAAAGACAGAGAGAAACAGCCACGTGACCAGACTGCCTGGAATGCACTGCGCGGCTGTGGGTTCCCGCTGTGTGAAGTATAGACTGTCAGTAGCTCTCTTGTGACTGGACGGACGTGATAGAGCACTGTCGTGTTAGCTTCTTTATCTATACACGTATAGTAATCGGTTTCTCTCCATCTCGTCTTATATTATTTTGTGCTATTCTGTTCTAATTATATCATATTATGTCCTGTCCTATTCCATCCTGTCTTTTTATCTTCTATTCTATGTGATTCTGTCCTGATTTATTCTATCCTATTACATCCTGTCCTATTTTACAATGTTTTGTCATACCCTTTGATATGTTATCCTATTCTCTCATATCCCGCACTATTTTATTCTATTCAGTCATGTCATATCCTACTCTGTCATCTCTTTATATGTTTTCTCCTATCCTTTGCCCTTTTATCCCACCCATTCTACCCTCCTCGATTCTCCATCCTGCTCTATCCTTTCTTTCCTTATCCTGTGATATTCTATCCTCTCTTTTCCTATTCTCTAACACGACATATGGTGGACAGAGCCTCCATACTTTTCAACGCATGCGCTGTACAGTCTGGGTAGGAATGGGGTTTGCTGTTTCCTGTCCTCTCATTTGAATTTCCACTGACAGACGTATGGGTTGAAAGGTCAGCCTTCAGTGTTGGTTGCGTAACGTGATACTTGGCATCGGCGTGCGGGAAAGGCAATGTACAGGACCAGTCGCGCGCGACACTCGGACATCTATCGGCAGGCGTCGTACGCTATTCCCGCGTCGGTGGTCACACATCGGTCTTGCTGGCTGCACGTTGAAGAAGTAGGTTGGAGTTTGACGCCAATGAAACGTTTGTCGTTTGCTTTTGTTTTTTACTCTCTAGTTTTAAAAAGAGAGAAGATTAATACAAAAGCCTTCAATGCTGCATGCACGACTGCGGTAAGTGTCTATTACAACTTGATCTGCATTCTAAGCGCAGATAAAAATGTACTTGTAGGCTAGGGTGCCACGAAACGATAGCCATTTGGTGACGTCATGCTTAAAGTACGTTATGACCTCGAATCGTGTGATTTGCATCTCACTTGCACTTTGTGACGTAACGTCTTTCTGCTTTGTGCTTCTCCTTAATGATTTTAACTCAGTACCACAGCGCTTTCTCAGTACCACAGCGCTTTCTCAGTACCACAGCGCTTTCTCAGTACCACAGCGCTTTCTCAGTACCACAGCGCTTTCTCAGTACCACAGCGCTTTCTCAGTACCACAGCGCTTTCTCAGTACCACAGCGCTTTCTCAGTACCACAGCGCTTTCTCAGTACCACAGCGCTTTCTCAGTACCACAGCGCTTTCTCAGTACCACAGCGCTTTCTCAGTACCACAGCGCTTTCTCAGTACCACAGCGCTTTCTCAGTACCACAGCGCTTTCTCAGTACCACAGCGCTTTCTCAGTACCACAGCGCTTTCTCAGTACCACAGCGCTTTCTCAGTACCACAGCGCTTTCTCAGTACCACAGCGCTTTCTCAGTACCACAGCGCTTTCTCAGTACCACAGCGCTTTCTCAGTACCACAGCGCTTTCTCAGTACCACAGCGCTTTCTCAGTACCACAGCGCTTTCTCAGTACCACAGCGCTTTCTCAGTACCACAGCGCTTTCTCAGTACCACAGCGCTTTCTCAGTACCACATCGCTTTCTCAGTACCACAGCGCTTTCTCAGTACCACAGCGCTTTCTCAGTACCACAGCGCTTTCTCAGTACCACAGCGCTTTCTCAGTACCACAGCGCTTTCTCAGTACCACAGCGCTTTCTCAGTACCACAGCGCTTTCTCAGTACCACAGCGCTTTCTCGGTACCACAGCGCTTTCTCGGTACCACAGCGCTTTCTCGGTACCACAGCGCTTTCTCGGTACCACAGCGCTTTCTCGGTACCACAGCGCTTTCTCGGTACCACAGCGCTTTCTCGGTACCACAGCGCTTTCTCGGTACCACAGCGCTTTCTCAGTACCACAGCGCTTTCTCAGTACCACAGCGCTTTCTCAGTACCACAGCGCTTTCTCAGTACCACAGCGCTTTCTCAGTACCACAGCGCTTTCTCAGTACCACAGCGCTTTCTCAGTACCACAGCGCTTTCTCAGTACCACAGCGCTTTCTCAGTACCACAGCGCTTTCTCGGTACCACAGCGCTTTCTCGGTACCACAGCGCTTTCTCGGTACCACAGCGCTTTCTCAGTACCACAGCGCTTTCTCAGTACCACAGCGCTTTCTCAGTACCACAGCGCTTTCTCAGTACCACAGCGCTTTCTCAGTACCACAGCGCTTTCTCAGTACCACAGCGCTTTCTCAGTACCACAGCGCTTTCTCAGTACCACAGCGCTTTCTCGGTACCACAGCGCTTTCTCGGTACCACAGCGCTTTCTCGGTACCACAGCGCTTTCTCGGTACCACAGCGCTTTCTCGGTACCACAGCGCTTTCTCGGTACCACAGCGCTTTCTCGGTACCACAGCGCTTTCTCGGTACCACAGCGCTTTCTCGGTACCACAGCGCTTTCTCGGTACCACAGCGCTTTCTCGGTACCACAGCGCTTTCTCGGTACCAAAGCGCTTTCTCGGTACCACAGCGCTTTCTCGGTACCACAGCGCTTTCTCGGTACCACAGCGCTTTCTCGGTACCACAGCGCTTTCTCGGTACCACAGCGCTTTCTCAGTACCACAGCGCTTTCTCAGTACCACAGCGCTTTCTCAGTACCACAGCGCTTTCTCAGTACCACAGCGCTTTCTCAGTACCACAGCGCTTTCTCAGTACCACAGCGCTTCCTCAGTACCACAGCGCTTCCTCAGTACCACAGCGCTTCCTCAGTACCACAGCGCTTTCTCAGTACCACAGCGCTTTCTCAGTACCACAGCGCTTTCTCAGTACCACAGCGCTTTCTCAGTACCACAGCGCTTTCTCAGTACCACAGCGCTTTCTCAGTACCACAGCGCTTTCTCAGTACCACAGCGCTTTCTCAGTACCACAGCGCTTTCTCAGTACCACAGCGCTTTCTCAGTACCACAGCGCTTTCTCAGTACCACAGCGCTTTCTCAGTACCACAGCGCTTTCTCAGTACCACAGCGCTTTCTCAGTACCACAGCGCTTTCTCAGTACCACAGCGCTTTCTCAGTACCACAGCGCTTTCTCAGTACCACAGCGCTTTCTCAGTACCACAGCGCTTTCTCAGTACCACAGCGCTTTCTCAGTACCACAGCGCTTTCTCAGTACCACAGCGCTTTCTCAGTACCACAGCGCTTTCTCAGTACCACAGCGCTTTCTCAGTACCACAGCGCTTTCTCAGTACCACAGCGCTTTCTCAGTACCACAGCGCTTTCTCAGTACCACAGCGCTTTCTCAGTACCACAGCGCTTTCTCAGTACCACAGCGCTTTCTCAGTACCACAGCGCTTTCTCAGTACCACAGCGCTTTCTCAGTACCACAGCGCTTTCTCAGTACCACAGCGCTTTCTCAGTACCACAGCGCTTTCTCAGTACCACAGCGCTTTCTCAGTACCACAGCGCTTTCTCAGTACCACAGCGCTTTCTCAGTACCACAGCGCTTTCTCAGTACCACAGCGCTTTCTCAGTACCACAGCGCTTTCTCAGTACCACAGCGCTTTCTCAGTACCACAGCGCTTTCTCAGTACCACAGCGCTTTCTCAGTACCACAGCGCTTTCTCAGTACCACAGCGCTTTCTCAGTACCACAGCGCTTTCTCAGTACCACAGCGCTTTCTCAGTACCACAGCGCTTTCTCAGTACCACAGCGCTTTCTCAGTACCACAGCGCTTTCTCAGTACCACAGCGCTTTCTCAGTACCACAGCGCTTTCTCAGTACCACAGCGCTTTCTCAGTACCACAGCGCTTTCTCAGTACCACAGCGCTTTCTCAGTACCACAGCGCTTTCTCAGTACCACAGCGCTTTCTCAGTACCACAGCGCTTTCTCAGTACCACAGCGCTTTCTCAGTACCACAGCGCTTTCTCAGTACCACAGCGCTTTCTCAGTACCACAGCGCTTTCTCAGTACCACAGCGCTTTCTCAGTACCACAGCGCTTTCTCAGTACCACAGCGCTTTCTCAGTACCACAGCGCTTTCTCAGTACCACAGCGCTTTCTCAGTACCACAGCGCTTTCTCAGTACCACAGCGCTTTCTCAGTACCACAGCGCTTTCTCAGTACCACAGCGCTTTCTCAGTACCACAGCGCTTTCTCAGTACCACAGCGCTTTCTCAGTACCACAGCGCTTTCTCAGTACCACAGCGCTTTCTCAGTACCACAGCGCTTTCTCAGTACCACAGCGCTTTCTCAGTACCACAGCGCTTTCTCAGTACCACAGCGCTTTCTCAGTACCACAGCGCTTTCTCAGTACCACAGCGCTTTCTCAGTACCACAGCGCTTTCTCAGTACCACAGCGCTTTCTCAGTACCACAGCGCTTTCTCGGTACCACAGCGCTTTCTCGGTACCACAGCGCTTTCTCGGTACCACAGCGCTTTCTCGGTACCACAGCGCTTTCTCGGTACCACAGCGCTTTCTCGGTACCACAGCGCTTTCTCGGTACCACAGCGCTTT
>JAWQFJ010034915.1:0-7500 GCA_034096865.1 Theodoxus fluviatilis | reverse complement strand
CGGCCAGCTGCTGCAGCACTTCCCTGGGCACCACGCCCTGGCCGCGCATGGACACGCGGCCGTCCCCGCCCAGGAGGTACCACTCGGAGGCGTTCCACCCCGAGGGCTGCCATGGGGAACAGGTCAGGTCAGGTCACGGCAGGTCAGATAGGTCAGGTCAGGTAAGGTCAGGCAGGTTGGTCTGGTAGGTCTGTTAGGTCAGGTAGGTCTGGTAGGACAGGTAGGTCAGGTAGATCTGGTATGTCAGGTAGGTCAGGTAGTTCTGGTAGGACAGGTAGGTCAGGTAGATCTGGTATGTCAGGTAGGTCAGGTAGTTCTGGTAGGTCAGGTAGGTCTGGTAGGTCTGGTAGGTCAGGTAGCTCTGGTAGGTCTGGTAGGTATGGTAGGTCAGGTAGGTCTGGTAGGTTTGGTAGATCTGGTAGGTCATATAGGTCTGGTAGGTCAGGTAGGTCAGGTAGGTCTGGGATGTCAGGTAGGTCAGGTAGGTCAAGTGAATCAGGTAGGTCTAGTATGTCTAGTAGGTCAGGTAGGTCTGGTAGGTCTGTAAGGTCAGGTAGGTAAGGTAGGTCTAGTATGTCAGGTAGGTCTGGTAGGTCTGGTATGTCTGGTAGGTCTGGTATGTCTGTTAGGTCAAAAAGGTCAGATAGATCAGGTACGTCTGGTAGTTCTGGTAGGTCTGGTAGGTCAGGAAGGTCTGGTAGATCAGGTATGTCTGGTATGTCTGGTAGGTCTGGTATGTCTGTTAGGTCAAGAAGGTCAGGTAGGTCAGTTAGGTCAGGTAGGTCAGTTAGGTCAGGTAGGTCTGGTAGGTCTGGTAGGTCTGGTAAGTCAGGTAGGTCAGGTAGGTCTGTTAGGTCAAGAAGGTCAGGTAGGTCAGGTAGGTCTGGTAGATCAGGTAGGTCTGGTAGATCAGGTAGGTCTGGAAGGTCAGGTAGGTCTGTTAGGTCAAGAAGGTCAGGTAGGTCAGGTAGGTCAGGTAGGTCAGGTAGGTCAGGTAGGTCAGGTAGGTCTGGTAGGTCTGGTAGATCTAGTAGGTCTAGTAGGTCAGGTAGGTCTGGTAGGTCAGGTAGGACTGGCAGGTCTGGTAGGTCTGATAGATCTAGTAGGTCTAGTAGGTCAGGTATGTCTGGTAGGTCAGGTAGGTCAGGTAGATCTAGTAGGTCTAGTAGGTCTAGTAGGTCAGGTATGTCTGGTAGGTGAGGTAGGTCAGGTAGATCTAGTAGGTCTAGTAGGTCAGGTAGGTCTGGTACGTCAAGTAGGTCAGGTAGGTCAGGTAGATCTGGTAGGTCTGGTAGGTCTGGTAGGTGAGGTAGGTCAGGTAGATCTAGTAGGTCTAGTAGGTCAGGTAGGTCTGGTACGTCAAGTAGGTCAGGTAGGTCAGGTAGATCTGGTAGGTCTGGTAGGTCTGGTAGGTGAGGTAGGTCAGGTAGATCTAGTAGGTCTAGTAGGTCAGGTAGGTCTGGTACGTCAAGTAGGTCAGGTAGGTCAGGTAGATCTGGTAGGTCTGGTAGGTCTGGTAGGTGAGGTAGGTCAGGTAGATCTAGTAGGTCTAGTAGGTCAGGTAGGTCTGGTACGTGAAGTAGGTCTGGTAGGTCAGGTAGGCCTGGTAGGTCTAGTAGGTCAGGTAGGACTGGTAGGTCTGGTAGGCCTGGTATGTCAGGTAGGTCTAGTAGGTCAGGTAGGCCTGGTAGGTCTAGTAAGTCAGGTAGGTCTAGTAGGTCAGGTAGGCCTGGTAGGTCTAGTAGGTCAGGTAGGACTGGTAGGTCTGGTAGGTCTGGTAGGTCTAGTAAGTCAGGTAGGTCTAGTAGGTCAGGTAGGCCTGGTAGGTCTAGTAGGTCAGGTAGGACTGGTAGGTCTGGTAGGTCTGGTAGGTCTAGTAGGTCTAGTAGGTCAGGTAGGACTGGTAGGTCTGGTAGGTCTGGTAGGTCTAGTAGGTCAGGTAGGTCTGGTATGTCATGTAGGTCTGGTAGGTCAGGCAGGTCTGGTAGGTCTGGTAGATCTAGTAGGTCTAGTAGGTCTAGTAGGTCAGGTAGGTCTGGTAGGTCTGGTAGGTCTGGTAGGTCTGGTAGGTCAGGTAGGTCTAGTAGGTACGTACGTCAGGTAGATCTGGTAGGTCAGGTAGTTCTAGTAGGTCAGGTAGGCCTGGTAGGTCTAGTAGGTCTGGTAGGTCAGGTAGGTCTAGTAGGTACGTACGTCAGGTAGATCTGGTAGGTCAGGTAGTTCTAGTAGGTCAGGTAGGCCTGGTAGGTCTAGTAGGTCTGGTAGGTCAGGTAGGTCTGGTAGGTCTGGTAAGTCTGGTAGGTCGAGTAAGTCAGGTGGGTCTGGTAGGTCAGGTAGGTCTGGTAGGTCAGGTAGGTCTGGTAGGTCAGGTAGATCTAGTAGGTCTAGTAGGTGAGGTAGGTCTGGTAGGTCTGGTAGGTCAGGTATGTCTGGTATGTCTGGTAGATCTAGTAGGTCTAGTAGGTCAGGTAGGTCAGGTAGGTCTGGTATGTCAGGTAGGTCAGGTAGATCTAGTAGGTCTAGTAGGTCAGGTAGGTCTGTTACGTCAAGTAGGTCTAGTAGGTCAGGTAGGTCAGGTAGGTCAGGTAGATCTGGTAGGTCTGGTAGGTCTGGTAGATCTAGTATGTCTGGTAGGTCTGGTAGGTCTGGTAGATCTGGTAGATCTGGTAGGTCTGGTAGGTCTGGTAGGTCTGGTAGGTCTGGTAGGTCTGGTAGATCTGGTAGGTTTGGTAGGTCTGGTAGGTCAGGTAGATCTAGTAGGTCTGGTAGGCCTTGTAGGTCAGGTAGGTCTGGTAGGTCTGGTAGATCTAGTAGGTCTGGTAGACCTGGTAGATCAGGTAGGTCATCAAGGTCTGGTAGGTCAGTAAGGTCTGGTACGTTTGGTAGGTCTGCTATGTCAGGTAGGTCTGGTATGTCAGGTAGGTCTGGTAGGTCTGGTAGGTCTGCTATGTCAGGTAGGTCTGGTATGTCAGGTAGGTCTGGTAGGTCTGGTAGGTCTGGTATGTCAGATAGGTCTGGTATGTCAGGTACGTCAGGTAGGTCAGGTAGGTCTGGTCGGTCAGGTAGGTCTGGTATGTCAGATAGGTCAGGTAGGTCTGGTAGGTCTAGTAGATCTGGTAGATCTGGTATATCAGGTAGGTCAGGTAGGTATGGTAGGTCAGGTAGGTCTGGCAGGTATGGTAGGGCAGGTCATGCTAGTCAGGTAAGTCAAGTAGATCTGGTGGGTCTAGAAAGTCAGGTAGGTCAGGTCAGGTAGGTCAGGCAGGTCAAAGTGGTAGGTTGGGAAATGTGGAAAGTTTAGAATAAAATATGAAATAAGATGAAATAGGGAAGATGCTGGCTCTTGAAATTGGAGAGGGTTGAATGTCGAACGTGGAATGTGAGTATGAGGGGAGGGGAGGGGGAGGGGGGAAGGAACTTTTAATTAAAATAAAGGGAAAAGAAAAGAAGGTGATGATGAAAAGAGGAAGAGAGAGAGAGAGAGAGAGAGAGAGAGAGAGAGAGAGAGAGAGAGAGAGAGAGAGAGAGAAAGAGAACGAACGAAAAACTTTATTGCCCAGGCCACCGGTCCATTGCAAGGTGAAGAATTTACAGATCATATCAGTGCGGTATCGAGAAGACTCTGAGTAGTAGTATGTGAATGGACACAGTATCGACGGAAACAGTGTTCACTGGTATACATAGTAGCACCAGTCTTCGAAAACATAATGAATCATACTTAGTATTTCCATTCCTTCCGTTCTCTTCCCAAGTGCATGATAAATGTACATACTCACTTTACTAATCATAGTATATTCATTAGTTGCTAGAAGGTCTTTGATAGTCTCATAATTATCTAAATGTGGAAATGGTATTAAAAATCTTTCTCGTAGCCCACACAAAGCAGGGCAATGAAACAGAAAATGTACTTCAGTCTCCTCCTCCTCTACACATGTAGGGCAAACCTTATAGAAAGTCGGGAGACTATCTATGTTTGTGACCATACAACTCACCGACTCCAAATCTGAACCGTATCAAAACATCTCTAAAAAATTCTTTTCTAATGCATACAAATATGATAATTGAACTGAACTGAACTTTATTGCTAAGCCATCGGCCCATTGCTAATACAAGGGGAAAAAAGGGGGAGGGGGGGAATCCGTCATCATAACAGTTATATACAACATCATAGTTAACCGTTAATTCACACAGAAGATTGTTGGTCATTTATGGGAATGACTTCTTTTGATTCTAGTTTTAGTTTTCTTATCTCGAATGCATAATGTATATACATTGCCACTGCTCTTGTTTTTTTCTTACCCTTTTCTTGCAAGAGATGTGCACATGCCTCTGGATTTGGTCTTTTATCCAAGTACTGGACAATGTATTTTTCCCGTAAGTGGTCATACGCTTTACAAATCAACAAAAAGTGTGCTTCATCCTCTCTCACCTTACAAAATGGACATAGTAGGTCTTGATCGTAACTGTACATCTTGTTTATCTGTAGATCATTCACTCCGTATCTAAATCGAATGAATCTATCCCGGAATTTCTTAATGTCAAGGAAGTTTATGCCTCTCCCAGCCGTGGGATTGTGGGATATGTTTATTTATCCCAGCTGCTGTCTCCATCACCACCAGAGGCAGAGTGAACATTAGTCTGTGCTCTGACAGGTTGCTATCGCTGCTGTCCGGTCCTGTAATCGCTCTGTGCTCTGACGAGATGTTATCGCTGCTGCCTCTGTCCAGCGCTGCCCTGTGTCAGCAAGCTCCCACAGTCCTAGAATTCTCTCTTCCAGCCTTTGTCTGAAAGCCCCTCCCGCTTTGTTTCTGTCCTGATAAATAGAGGCTGCGATGCCTGCTTACAAGGGCCCCATTTCCATCTGGGTGAGCTCAGACCCCATTCCATCTGGGTTACTGAGCGCTTGTATCAGCTGCGAATAAAGATTGGAAAAAAACGTCCTCGCCCCTGCGTCTCACTTGACATACGACGTACCACTGTCTTGAACAGTGGGGAAACCAGGCCGCACGAAAGATCCGCAACAATTGGTGTCAGAAGTGGGATCTATGTCGTATGTCCTACAATCTATAAGGAGCAGGAAAATGGCTGAGAAACCGACGCTAGCTGACATCATCACCATGCTGAGGCAAATGCAGCAGGAGGAAGCGAACGACAGGAAGAGGCAAGAAGAGAAAGAAGAACGCCTGCGCCAGGAGAAAGAAGAGAAAGAAGAACGCCTGCGCCAGGAGAAAGAAGAAGAAAGAAGACGGCAGGAGGAGAAAGAAGAACGCCTGCGCCAAGAGAAAGAAGAAGAAAGAAGACGGCAGGAGGAGAAAGAAGGACGCCTGCGCCAGGAGAGAGAAGAAGAAAGAAAACGGCAAGAGGATAGAGAGGACCGTCTGCTTCAGCTCTGGCAGCAAACGAACCGCCAACTCCAGAGTCTAGTAGGAGAGAAAGTGACCCACCAGATAGCAGAAGTCGAGGAGCGTGTCACTAGTCCGGAGCAGGAGCACCAGCGGCTGCGAAAAGAACTGCCAATAGAAGAAGACTGTGGAGCCATGGAGGATAATGCCAGTGAAGAGTGCCAGAGGAGCAGCTGTAGGCCTGTGCGACCATGTGGGTATGCCCCTGGAGAGGGTAACTGGCAACACCGCAAGAGAGTCGGAGTTGTCGTCGCGGACAGGACAGCTGGACGTAGTGGCACAGAAGATGGCATTATCAGCGCTCAGGAGCGGTCTGGTGTAGAAGTCAACAAGAGATGCAACTCCCCCAGCGGTCTACGTCCTCGAAAACGTGAGTCTGCAAGGAGATCGGACAACCTTGGACTGTCATCGCCTCTGCCTTACTCCGCTGAGGTGCGGAGGATTCGCCGCTACAGGACCCGGCAGAGGGACGCGAGAGGGCGGCCGGTACCTGCTTCGCCGGTGGAGGACGACGACCCGACCGCGTGGGCTTCCTCCAGGGCGAAGATGGCGCCGTGGGATTCGTCGGCAACAGGAACGAGGAGAGATCGAGACTTGATGCTACAAGAACGTTTCCATAGCAATTGTGTCACCTTCGTATGGACTGATGGCATTACCTAAATGCTATTGCACAGGAGATATTGCGGAGTCAGGAGACTGAATGATATGCTGCCAGGGAGGTAAGGAATGGAGCAGTTTGATTTTTATTTAGTAATAGATCTTGATGTAGTATGTGTTCTCGGTGTCATTAATTTTAATTTAGTAGTAGGTCTTGATGCTGTATTGAGTATGTGTTCGCGGTGCCATTATATTGCATTTATGAGTTCAGGAGAGATAGATCTGGATTTTACCTATTGTGAGGTCTATAGCGTAGATGCTGCGGAAGGATGTCTGGATTTGACCCGTTTTAGAAGTCTCCAGTACTGTGTGTACTGAAGAGGGACGTCTGGAGAGGCCCAGAGGAGGCCGGTAGCACAGGTGTGCTGAGGGTAGACGTCCAGGTGAGACTTAGTGTGGGTCAACAGCCATGGTGTGCTGTGTAGAGGTGTCCAGATCCTACCCATCCGGGGTAGGCAGCACTAGTACGCTGATAAGAGATGTCCAGAGTCCACTCATCAGGAGATCTTGGTACCGGTTCACTGTGTAGATTCAGTTTTATGTATTTATAATTATAGCTTTGTTAGTTGATGGCGTCATCAATGGTGTGTTGTGTTATTCTGGCATAGAATAACTAATACGTGTCATGTAAAAGATTTGAGTAAGGTTGTGCATCACTTTTGTATCCAGAATTCGTGCTCCTTCCTCCCTGTGCCTTATCGAGTGAAATGCCGCTAGTGTGTTCTCCTGATTTTCCATGTGAGTCACCTGACACGTGTGTATAGGGCTCTGAGATCCACAGCGTTTAGCGACTGAACGTTCGCTGACCCTGTTGGGTGCCCTCAGCTAGATATTTGATGGACATTGATGGTCGTGTTAAACGTTAAATCGTTCCATATTGATTGTCCATAGTTTTGAGTCGAAAAATTGTTATTGTACTCGTTTTGGTCTGGCCCTGTCGTTTGTTTGTTAGAACAGGATTTTAGAGATTTTAATAATTGTGGTATTTGTTTGGTAACTATTCAGGGACCGAATAGTTTTAAGGAGGGAGTAGTGTTGTGAATATTTCTGTGGTTCCTTAGATTTGTTTAGTCAGTTCTAAAGTGCATGCCTCTCCCAGCCGTGGGATTGTGGGATATGCTTAGTTTTCACAGCTGCTGTCCCCATCACCACCAGAGGCAGAGTAAACATTAGTCTGTGCTCTGACAGGTTGCTATCGCTGCTGTCCGGTCCGTAATCGCTCTGTGCTCTGACGAGATGCTATCGCTGCTGCCTCTGTCCAGCGCTGCCCTGTGTCAGCAAGCTCCCACAGTTCTAGAATTCTCTCTTCCAGCCTTTGTCTGAAAGCCCCTCCCGCTTTGTTTCTGTCCTGATAAATAGAGGCTGCGATGCCTGCTTAGAAGAAGTGCCCCATTCCATCTGGGTGAGCTCAGACCCCATTCCATCTGGGTTACTGAGCGCT
>JAWQFJ010034914.1:15000-22229 GCA_034096865.1 Theodoxus fluviatilis | reverse complement strand
ACACACAAACACACACACACACAATCAGGAAGATTCCTACAGGAGACTTGACAGGCTGAGCACAAAACTCGACACGTTTTCGGGTGACTTTCATAATATAATTCGAATCAATGACGACCAAGCTAACG
Organism: Theodoxus fluviatilis; assembly: GCA_034096865.1. Classification (NCBI taxonomy): domain Eukaryota; kingdom Metazoa; phylum Mollusca; class Gastropoda; order Cycloneritida; family Neritidae; genus Theodoxus; species Theodoxus fluviatilis. The sequence goes on along the minus strand of JAWQFJ010034914.1, from coordinate 22,101 downwards.
GAAGCAAAGCAATGGCAATACAAAACAGCATCAAACTGTTGGAGTGTATGAGGAAGATCACGAACCCTTCTGAAACTGCCTCCAAATGGTCCTGCAAATTTCCGCAAAGCTGTTCCATGTGTGTTAGCGACTAAAAAGGAGATGGTGCGAGTCCAGAGAGTGGTGTCAGCCACACGGGGCTTTCGCAATGGACCTCGTCCAATCATTTTACAAATGGTCACGTTCATGGACAAGCTCACCTTATTCTGATATAGATGTAACACTTTGCGAAGTGAAGGCATCTGAGTGGCAAATGACTTGACAAGCAGTCAGGCAAAGATTATGAATGACCTCCATGAACAAGGACATCAAGTTCCTCACGGTACAACAAGCTGTGGTTTCGACACAGCAGACATGACAACAGAACCAAGAGACGACCCAAAGATATTTAAATAAGACCACAGCCAACATTTTTCGTAGAAGAGGCACCCATAGGTTAGTACACTTGCCAGACAAGGAAGGAGCAACATGCCATCGATACACTACATATGGAAACATCACATGTTACCAGCTGAACCACAGCAGTCAACATGGGTAGGTACGGGGGCTCACATAATTACCGGCTTATGATTGTGACGGAACCTGGACACATCCAGAATACTCTTAGCCGAACCAGCAACACGGTAGACCTATTCCAAGTGCATCGTCATCATCCACTCTACCAGCTTGAAGGCCTCAATACGGAACGACATGAAAGTCAGAAGAATGTGCAAAATTGCATCCTTACTTATCCTGGAACCTGGGAGGAGCCGAGCAGCATCTTGACCGGGACGGGACTGCAAGGAAGTGAGAATGATGCTGGTCTCCGTGAGCAGCACATCATCAAAATTAAGAAAAAAAGAGGCAAGAGACACAGACATCAGTCCTGCTAAGGTCGGACGTAGGTCGACCAAATACAATCTGCAAACGAAAACTAGGATGCTGAAGAGTTGTTTTAATTGTAGAAGATGGATCGATTGATGGTGTTTTACGACCTATCCGCCTTTGTAGGCTATCTAAGACAATTAAGCAAGAAAATTACTAGAACAGTTTAGAGTGAAGGCAAATCAAGTCACGGTGTCCCTAGGTATTCGCCTCTTACGAATCGCATAGGAAGACGCGGTGGGTCAATTCTTACCCCGAACCCACAGGGGGAATTTGCAGAAGAGCAACACGGCCAAATATTTCACAAGCGGGCACAACATGAATCTGAGTCAGATGCAGAACAGGGTTTGGTGTTCCGTTTGTCTTCTCCGAACCAAAAAGTACCGGAAATGAGAAATACGGTGCTGTCAGATGAACGGACTGAAACAGCGAGGATCCGCGATACTGGGCCAAAATTACAGAAAACTGTCCTCGAATGGCTCAATGAAGCTTCAGTCACATCAAGTCCAGAGGTGAAAACATTAGCAACGAACCTGACCTTCATCTAGTGTAGCAAGACAGACTTCGCAACTCGTCTACAGTGCCAGCAGAGGATGTTTGGAAGAGATATAGTTGTGATGGTGTGGCCAGTGCCCATTGCACGATTTGGCTAACGGTAATCCAAGTAGTAGTAATGACTCGGCACATATCAGGTTAATATTTTGGGATGTCAACGCATTGTCCTCCACACTAGCAGTGTCAGGATTCTTTGATGATCTGAGTAAATATGACATATACTGCCTCTTAGAAACGTTTACACTTCCAGCATTTGACCTTAGCATTTTGATGGGCATGTGATTCTACACTGCTTTGGAAAAACTGCCTTACCATAGCAGAATGTCTGGTGGGGTTGCAATGAAAGTTGTGAGATATGTTGCAAGCTTTACCTCTAAGTTAGTGACAAGCTGTGAGAATGTGTTTGCGCTAAGAATTCATGAATTTATTCTCACGGAGACCATACTCATCTGCATATATACCTCCCACGGACTCCTCGTAATGCAGTGATAAGGACATTAAGTGTAACATAATCCTGATGGAGAACCTCCTGTTGTGATATCGAGCAATGTACCCACAAACTGCAATTCTAATTTCCGGGGACATGAATGCAGGGATTGGGAAATGTAGCATTAATACAGAGGAGAACTTATTCTAAAGACGCTGAGTTCATCACAGATTCATGTGTACGAGCGAATTTCAGATATCCGAGGGTATCACGAGACAGAACGATTAATGTTTTGCCTTGGAAAGATGTTGATGAATCGTTGTAAGAGTCATCACACAGCTGTAATAGCTGGATGTACAGATTGTGACAGAATAGGACGATTCACTTATCTCCGCACAGAGATAGCGTGATTGACTATTGTTTACTACTTGCCCAGCACGTAGGCTACCTCATAGATATGTGTGTAGCAACGCGAGTAGTTTCATCATAAGCCGCTGAAGATCTCACTTGGGTGCCTAGTAGCTGAAATCATCCGTGATCCCAAAGTAAGATATGACAGCTATATTAGACTGGATCCACAGAGAATAGGACAATACAGAGTGCAGACCCAGTCATCAGAGTCTTATGATCAGCTGAATAGGGCGTATATTGAAATAGATATGTCCATCGACTCGGCCCTTGGTCACTTTATTCAAACCATGGCTTTGTGCCCAGACCGCATAAAACTGGAGGTGAAGGTTTAATGTCAGACTTCTGTCTAAACAGTAAACTTGAAGTCTGTCTGGTTTGATCAGGAGAGTAGATATAGCAAACGTGACACTCATAGAGCATTGAGCAACCCAAGAAAGAGTAAGTCCGGAGAAACAATAATGAAATAACTCCAAACTAGAAATACTTTATCAGAGAAAAGAAAAAAAAAACGTTACTGAGGTACGCAATTATCTACAGAGAAATTGATTTGACTCTCTCTCTCTCTCTCTCTCTCTCTCTCTCTCTCTCTCTCTGATCAATAGTAAAGAACTGTTACCTCCCGTCCCACAACACAATCAAACATACATGTACATGTATATATATAATCTTTGCAACTTTACTTCGAAAAGTTATCCCAAACTTGTGAGAGATCCAAAGAAGAAAATTCAGAGGCTAATAAAGTGGTGTATCATGAGGTGTTTAATGCCCACATCAGTTTTGCAAAGGCCAAAGGTGCAATACACAAAATGAAATGTGCAAAGATGCCAGGCCTGGACGACCTACCTGGGGATGCCTTATGGTAGCGTATGACGAGATCACACCTTTCCTGACTAAAATGTTCAATGCCCTTTTTGACTGTCAATGCTTTCCAGAGTTTTGATCTCATTCAATCTTGTCCCGATCTATAAGAAAAGCGACGAGCACAACACCGAAAAATACAGAGTCTTTTCCTTGTTGAGTGCGATGTGCAAGATGTTTACGTCCATTCTAATAAAGCAGTTGCGCATTTGGATGGAGTTTGAAAACAAAATATGCCCGAGCAGGCCGGATTTTGACCTAACTACTCAATCATCGACCATATTTACTCGCTGTATTCAATGATACTGAAGCATATGTACTGTGACCGTCGAGGAAAGCTTTACATGACCTTTGTGAACTATAAAAAAGCATTTCACTCTGTCAACCATAGAAAACTGTGGAATGTCCGTAAAGGAACGGGTTTGTCAGCAACATTTACTTTGACTGTAATGGCAATGTATGAGAAAGTGCAGGCATGCCTACGTTGGCGCCATACATTGTCCGATCTCTTTGACTGCTCAGTCAGAGTGAAACAAGGTGCCTTGGAGAGCGCTGAGTTTTTCCTCTCTATGTGAACTCAGTGGCTGACTATGTACATGATGATGGCAGGCTATTAAGAGCTCTTTGGAACGTACAATGTGCAAAGACATGAGTCTTCACGCGGCCGTTCACCGAACAATTGCAGTCTACTTTGACGTATGATTCAGAATATTGAGGCCTGACGAGGCACTAACAGGTCGAAATAGTGTGCAAGAAGTTCCGCGATTTGGATACAAGGGACCAATGTATTTGGTCTATGGGGACTTTAGAAGATTTTCCCTTTACATCAACTGCAGCACAAAGAACATAACGTATTAGCTGAAGCTGTGGGAATAGGGACCGATAGACTTCCCAAAGAAGCATACATAATGCTAAAAACTCGTACATCGCAGGTGACCAACACTGGGCTGGGTATGTGTGAGTATTATTTACATATTTTGTTTTGGCTAAGTTTGGTTGAATGAAAAAATAAAGAACGAAAAAATATTTGCGTCACAAGTAAACTATAAGCAAGACTATCTTCAGGAATGGAATAACAGTAATAGAACTAGCGACATATATCAATGGTATACATTATTCAAAGACGATATAAAGCTAGAAAATTACCTCAACATCTTATTACTTTAAAAAGCTCTAGACGTATTTATTCGATGAAGATTACGTATTATTGCTTTACTCACCCAAAGAAGATACGCATTACCAAGTAATGTTTAATGTCCATTTTTCTTGAAGTCAACAAGAACTGAGGGCAATTTTTCAACATTGTCCCATAAGCCAACAGTTAAGAATGAAATATACATTTAACGTTTACTTGATAGAAGACAAACCAGGAAACGATGCTTGCTCTGCTGCCACCAATGTAAGAGACTTGAACTTGCAGAACTCAAGGTGGAGCCAATGTTGCTAGATGCATTTAGTTTCAGTCCGAACCGTTCACAAACTCGGCTGTGTCCTGCCTCGCCTTCTCACCGCAAGCCATGGACCCCGGCGTAAACACTCGCAGCCAGACTGTGGAAGCTGGTTACTGCCTCCACTGACATTTGTGTTTCTTCACACTAACTAATCAATAGTTAAAATCTACATACAATGAGTAGTTTCCGCAATGATACGCATGGCCATTCTACGTTTTATCACACGCATAGCTATGTACGTACAAAGCTACAGATACTAATTTGCGAGAAGCCCCAACACACACACAACGAATCATATTAAAGTGCCTCTGCCAGACCGGTCAAGAGGTTGCGGTCACATTATCAGTGGCAGGGAGCATCTCTGGTTGCTCTCGCCAGCACAAGGCAAAACTCCATCTCCCTGCTAGAGTCAGGGAAGCAGACTACCGAAAGATCTAGTAGGAGCAACGCTTACGCCTATTTCGCTGTAGTAGCAATCTTATCTAACCAGTCAGGACACAGCTTCGGTCTAGTTGGTTGTTTTTGTCCTGATTGGTTAGATACGATAGCTACCTCGGCGATGAAGGTGTAAGTGTTGCTTCATTAAACTAGACCGTTACACTTATGATGACATTTGAAACCACTACACTGAGAAGATCGGTGGCTATGTATGTTCTACGCTTTTAAGATGACGGAGGGTATAGTGTGCGAAATGAACATTGATCCAAACACTTTTATGATATGTAATCTCTCTCGCGCACGCTCTCATTAGTTAAAATTCAATTAAGGAAAATGAACGTGTATCTATATTGTGGGGACCTTTGTGAGATTTAATCTCGCTGAGAACAGTACCACATTGCAGGATTGTCTACTTATAAGTGCAATGAGCCGATGGCCTTGCAATAAAGTTCAGTTCAGACCAGGATAGCTCTCTCTCTCTCTCTCTTTCTCTCTCTCTCTCTATCTCTCTTTCTTTCTCTCTCTCTCTCCTCTCTCTCGCTCTCTCCCTCTCTCTCTCACTCGTTCTCTCTCTCTCTCTCTTTCTCTCTCTCTCTCTCTCGCTCTCGCTCTCTCTCGCTCTCTCTCTCGCTCTCTCTCTCTCTCTCGCTCTCTCTCTCTCTCTCTCTCTCTCTCTCGCTCTCTCTCTCGCTCTCGCTCTCTCTCTCTCGCTCTCGCTCTCTCTCTCGCTCGCTCTTGCTCTCTCTCTCTCTCTCTCGCTCGCTCGCTCTCGCTCTTGCTCGTTCGCTCGCTCTCTTTCTCTCACTCGCTCTCTCTCTCTCTCGACTCTCTCGCTCGCTCTCGCTCTCTCTCTCTCTCTCTCTCTCTCTCTCTCTCTCGCTCTCTCTCTCTCTCTATATATATATATATATCTTTCTCTCTCTCTCACTCTCTCTCTCGCTTGCTGCTCGTTCTCGTCCACGCTCTGAGTATTAATAAGCATCTAAATGTGAATTGGTCACACTCATTTGTACGCAAGAGTTTTTTCGTGTCGACACCAAGCGCCTAATAGCTTGGTTTAGGGGAAACGGGAATTTTCCACTATAAACAGTTCAGATAGAGCTGTGAAGTATTTGTCTTAAGTGCTTAGCATGTCAAATTATTGGTTATCAAAGCAGGCACTTATTTTGCTGTCCAGTGCAACTATCATCGACAAACTCAACTGGTTAAACTATATTGAAGAATGTATGTGCAAGTCGGGTTCTACCTTCGTATTGTATTACAGAGGCGTTCCTACTGAAAAGTTTCTTAAAAAGTTTAAAATCAGAATCCAAGATTGCAAAAGGCAAGAATGGCATTGCAAGTACAATGTCGACGAGCGATTCGCAGTATGTAGATCCTTTAAATATGATCTCGAATGTGAACAGTATTTAAGCAATATCTGGGTCTGTGTGTGTGTGTGTGTGTGTGTGTGTGTGTGTGTGTGTGTGTGTGTGTGTGTGTGTGTGTGTGTGTGTGTGTGTGTGTGTGTGTTCGTTTAATCGAATTATATGGTTTTTACATAGCATTGAAAATGCCATCAGTCGCTCATAAAATTGCAAGCGAAAACAGCTCAATTTTCTGCACTATTTTACAGTATGAGTTTTGTGCTAACAATTTTTCTCGATGTCATACGCTTTTTATCCAGGAGGCGAGGTCCGCCTGAGCCAGGAGACGCCGTGCGTGGTAGGACAGGGGTGTCTGCTGAGGTGTGTCCTGGTGTCGGGTCAGCTGACCAGGGGCTTCTCCTACACAGTAGACACTACACCTATAGTGACGTGCACCCCAGACGGTAGCTGCACAGCGATCAGTGGCTACAGGTACACCAGGCCAAATGTCATCACGTCCCAGCTGGAAATACTGAAGTTTACAGCCATCGACGCCACCAGCTGGAGGTGTTACGACGGACCTAACGATGCACCCAGTGTCATCCAAGTGGTACAAAACAGTGAGTAGTCTAATATTCAAAATGACACACATACTAGCCCATAAGTTGGAGACTTAGCTGAAATAACGTTCTGGATAAATGGTTATTCTAAT
>JAWQFJ010034914.1:0-10000 GCA_034096865.1 Theodoxus fluviatilis | reverse complement strand
CTATATGAGTAAGTTTTATTTTGAATTAACAATTTCTATTTTTGTTAATAGGCCTATATGTGTTTACTGCAACTGTTTTTATTTTTATTTTTGTTTTTAAAAAATACACTGCTTTATCATTTCTTAATCTGGTTAACTCTTTCATTGCCACATGTGATAGACATTGCCTTTCAGCAAAGAAGTTTGTTCTTTTTAAGAAGCAGCACTTCGACATTTACTATGTTAGATGTTAGAGGCTGTAGACATTATAATTTATGCACTGCAATATATAATTACTAATTCTGATATTATTGTTTAATTTATGATTATTATTATTTTTTTATATATTTATTAATTAATTATTTTATTGCTTGTTTTAATTTGATATATTTGTTATTTTAAAGAAAGTCACTAGAAAGTAAATGTGGGGCCACCTGTCTGTTTTCAATGATTTCATATTTAGTAAGCATCAATATACTATCAAATCAAGTTTGCTAAAGTTCGTAAAATGTCCTTTAAAAAGTCCTTTAAAAGTCCTTAAAAAGTCCTTACTTTTTGTGGACGATAACCTGTATGAACCCTGGGTTGGAATACAGTGTGTTCTGGCAGCTAGACTGCCTGCAAAGATGCCCCCAAAGGACACAGCATCGTGTGAGTTATACGTGGGTATTTTCATTATTTGCAATTTGAAGCGTTTTGGGGTGTCATTTTTGCGACGACTCCAGATACTTATTTGCTCTAGCGAGTGGCCTTCACTCTCGTACCTGAACAGGTACTGTGCATTGCAGAAGTGGCTACTGCGTTTTTTACGGACAAACATTCTAGGAGTGCAGGTGCATTCTGAATTTTATTAGACAACTAAGTACTGCATTATATAACTAGAATGTTGAACCGACGAAGTGAGGTGTGCAGTATTTGTGTTTTTGGAGGAGCACCTACTTGGAGCCCTTTATCTGGCTCAGACAAAAAACTGTAAATGAAGATATTCTGTAGGATAGGAGAGATTCATCTCAAATGCAATGAAAAGTGAATTGTGACTGTTGCCTTCCCTTTTCTTTCGTCCAAATAGACAAATAGAAGAAACAAAGTTAAGTCTGTTGTCGCGTAGTGTGCTCACAGATAATTCACCATTTATCGACAGCAAATAGAGGCACAATTTGCACGTGCCGCTCGACCAAGAGTTAAACGTGAACGGTCCTTCGCCCGCAAAGGTCCTGCCTGGCAGAGTTGTGAGCTAGATCATTGCTACGTCGTGAACAAGCCCCAGATGAAGAACGCTCTGGAGGACGGGGAGTTGTGCTCTCACGACCCATGGCGCGTGCAGGACTGCTCCTTCTTTCATTGTGGGTGTCCCTTCTGCTGATGTGCACACTCAGGCCTTCCATTACAACAGCTACACTTCACGACCTCTCAGGGTTGATTTTGTTGGGGGGCAATGTGGAACGTAACCCCGGGCCTCATGATCACAACGCTGTTGGTGCTCGACACCCTGCGAGGAATGGAACTTGGGAAATCCCACCATATGCAGACTTCAAATATGCATACATGAATGCTGAAGCTACAGTTCCATGGAGAGTCTTGAATGTTGATTCAGAATTACGAAGGCTAAGTTCTCTACTGAGGGAAACTCAGGAACGCTGCAGATTGCAAGGCATCACATCTCTCCCAGGGGAATTCAACCCTGCAAGTGCAGGTAGACGGCCTGAAACTTCATGTGAACAACATCTACTCTGACTTGCAGAACAAATCGTCAAGTGTCGAAGCCCAAGTAGAAAGTATAGAGATGCTCATGAAACAGAATAACATTCGGTTGTTCGGTCTTTCCGAAAGGTCGCGGGAGACGTATTGGGACTGCCTTCAGTCAGTACTAACAATCTTTCACGACGTTCTACCCAATCTCACATGATCAGAGACTGACATTGTCAGAGTACAGCGGCTGGGAGCACAAGCTCATGGTGAATCGCGAGACAATTCTCGTCCATTATTTGTGGAGATGAAGACCTGAACAGATAAACTGAGTCTTCTCAAAAAGGGGCCATGAAGCATTTAGACGGAAGAAAATGAGCCTCGGGAGACATGACAACAGGTCAGACTGAAGCCCTGAAAGAGCTTCACAGGCGAAGTCACCAGGCCTATTACAAAAACAATGAGATTCATTTCAGAGAAGAGACCCAAGGGAAGAGCCGACATAGTCTGCAAAGGAGACATCGCGACCAGCCCATGGGGAAACCACAGCAGGAAAGGAGATGGCGTCCTGAAGCATCTGGAGCAGACCACGAAGGCGATTACCTCAACCGAATGCCACAGCACCCCCATTCCAGGGTTGACCTAATTACCAAAGGAGACATCGCGACCAGCCCATGAGGAAGCCACACCAGAAAAGAAGATGGCATCTTGAAGCATCTCGGGTTGACCACGGAGGCGAATGCCTCAGCCAAATGCCATAGTACCCTCATCCCCGAGAAAAGGCCCAAGTTAAGAGCCGACCTAATCAGCAAAGGAGACATCGCGACCAGCGTATGGGGAAGCCACACCATAAAAAAGATGGCATCTTGAAGCGTCTGAAGCAGATCGCGGAGGCGAATGTCTCAACCGAACGCCACAGTACCTTCAGCGCCCGACGCAGGTGTCCCCTCGAAGCCCTCAGCCGCGTTTGGAGTTTACTGGTTCGAGAATAGGAACGAGACCAAGAGGGAAGTCTGATGATCAAGAGTACCAACAAAATCACAGATCAGAAGTCGCCTCGTACCCTCCTGGGGTTGAACAAAATGCCTCTCGGCTTCGAACTGCGACATACGCTCCAGGCCGCTACAAGTGCTGTGTGACACTCGATGACAATCAGCAAACTCCGCCAAGATACGTGGTCATCGACGAGTGGACAGGGCCCACAGAGAACCCTGCATGCGTTTGTGATGCAATGCGTGCGTCGAAAGACCAGCTTAGGACTCGGGTGGCAGTCTCGGCATCTTGCTTCCGAAAGAAAATAGCAACTCAACAATAGTGGTCTCAGTAGACGGAGACAGCTCAAATGTTCCCTCGGTGGGAGAAATATTGGTTTATTCGTCGGGTACTCCACGCTCGGACGATGAACATACCACCGTGGATGCAGATGCGTCGAGCGTTCCAGTGGAAACACTGACAACGCTGCGCTCATCCGCCACAGCATCCTATAGTGGTAAAGCACAGCCCACTACTTCCTCAGAGGGCGATCAGGAAGGTCCGGGTCGTGTGATGAGCGATCCTCAAAGAGACGAAGTGCGGGAGTGTGACTCCAATCAATCTTCATCATGACACGTTTCTCGTGCTCATGGAAGCAAGGAGCGCACCACACAAGCGTCGCTGGATGGATGCTAAAGCTAATGCGTGAGTCAACGAAGACGATGGAAAGGACAGAGGGTGCTCAGGCACCAAGGCGGAAAACCGTCCAGGCCGCAGCTGGGGACGGCCGAACTGCGGACCCCGGAGCGGTCGGACCATCCGGCGGTGTCAGGAGAAGAGCTGCTGTCCACTACCACCGAGCACGTTGGATCAGCGACATCGTTCATGGGAACCACGGCTCGTACAGAAACTGGTGCTGCGAAGTACTTCTCCACCAAATGCCTGACGCGATCGGCTTCAAAGACACAGTATCCAGTGGTCCCATAGCGACACTGAGGTTGCCCCTGTCACTGTTGTTTGACCGTGTGGCCACGGCCCATCCATAGACAATACAGCCAATGTTTCAGTTTTACAAGGTGAGGATCGCTCACGATTTTGTTCTTTGCCTTTGACTGAGGATGTTATGTCCTTAATACGCTGGAACATTGAGGGACTTCTTTCCAGATTGGCGGAATCAGGCTTCACCGACTGCATCAGCTCGTGCCAAATATGTTGTTTTCTAGAGACATATACTGGGGAGAACTTTGACTTAGCTTGCATTTCAACAGCTATTGTGCTTTTCATTGGCCCGCTATCAATCTGTCACACCACAGGCGGCGATCGGGGAGAGTTGTGATGTGACCCGGCTTCCCTGTAGATATGATGATGTAGTGGTCGTTCGATTGTATTTTGCAGGATATTATGACGTTATACTAGTATGCGTCTATGTATCTCCCGTTTATTCCCCTTACTACCGCGATAAAGTCGTTAAATGTCATATACAGCTTATTGAGGAAGAAATCCTTAAATTACAACTTCGTTTCCCTGATAGTACTTTCCTCGTTTGCGGCGGTCTAAATGCAAAACTGGGCAGTTTCCATATCCATGATCCTGAAAATGTAGTGGAAATCGAGCTAAGTGAATTCGGAGAACGTTCTTGTTATCAATATCTCAAAACACGAAAAATCACAATACAACACGATAAACCTGTTTGGCCAAATACTGAAAAATCGGTATAAGGTGTATCACCTCAGCATACTGAATGGAAGCAAAAGGAGGACAATGATGGCAGGTACACATATTTGTCCCAGCATGGGAGCAGTGTAACCGATTACTGCTTATTTGCTATCGGTCGATTGGACTGCATAAGACAAATATCGGTACGAGATTAAATGTATTATGACCATATGCCCTTAAATATAACCTTAAGGCCGTCGTACACAAGGCGATTTTACCATGGCAATCCCGCAGGCGTCATTATGGCAGCCAATCACGGCTGGCAATAGCGGATCAAAGGCGTCAGTAGCGCTCAGCCAGTGGGATATAATCTTGTCAGTCCGTGTATGGCGTGTGGAATTGCCGCGTGTACGACGGGCTTTAGGATTAGAGAAGGACAAGACAGGAATCACGCAGGAATGCAAAACGGTCTCAAAATTTGTCTGGGATGAGAACAAAGCGGAAAAAAAAAATAATGCAAAAGACCCAAACTTTCTACGAAATATACAGCTGGCGTATGAAATTGATACTTGTGAAGACACAGCCCTGGCACTACTTACAAGTATCTTGCATTCAGCGGCAAGCTGTATGAGGAAAAGTTTTAGAGTGGGTGGTAGCCTACAAAACGGACTGTCAGGTCGGAGTGGTTTGATGACGAGTGCAAGCTGGCTTAACGAGAGGCTAAAAAGACACTCGTCAGGTTCAGAAATAAAAGTACCTGTAACGATAAAATCGAGTACCTAGAACAAAGAAAAAGATACAAAGCAATGCTGAGGGATAAGTGTACTGCAGAAATCTGAATAATTCGCTTATTGAGAATAATAAAAATCTGCGTCATTTTGGGCATTAGTAAACGATGCGAAACGAAATTAAAAACACGACGTAATAATAAGTATAGAGAAGTGGAAAGATCACTTTGAACGTGTTTTCAAACAGGGGTCGACGTTTCAAAGTGACTTAGTGAGTCATGCTTGAGAAACGACAAAGGGGTCCAAACCGATTAAGAGTTCGACGCTCCCATAGATCCCATTGAAGTCGACCAGGCAATAGGCAGGTTACAAGCAGGAAAATCGGTAGGACTGGATGAAATCCCAGGAGAGTATCTTAAATTGGTGTATGATCACACCATTTCTGGTTAAATTGTTTCGTACCCTCTATGACAGACAAAGCTTTCCCGAGGAGTGGCACCGATCCGTGATAGTGCCAATATTCAAAACTGGGGATAGACAGGGTCCCCCAAACTACAAAGGCATCTCATCTAAACATCATGGGCAAAGTTTTCACTTCAATTATCACGAAACGACTGCAAACGTGGGCAGAGGATAAAGGAAAAGTATGTATTGAGCAGGCTGGATTCCGTGCTGAACACTCTACTATTGACCACATCTTCACTTTGTATGCGATGATACTGAAAAATGTATATGAAGGTGGGTGTGGGCGATTGTTCGTTGCATTTATTGACTATATTTTTTATAAACCCAGATTTCTCCGTCCCATGGGTAGAACCACGACAATGCACCTCGCACATCGTCCAACCTCAAACATGCTCGCCCAAACCTTGCCTTTCAAAAGACAGTTTCAACAAGCGAGTAGAGGCTGAGGGGCTGACCGTGTACTCATGCAAGAGGGGAGAGCACTGGGGTGTAGGCTGCCAGGAACTAGTAATCTTGCCTATGGTATGTTTTGGGAGAAGCAGGAGTGTCAACAAAGCTCATTAGAATGCTGCAAGCTATTTATTCCCGGGTGGAAGCATGCGTAAGGTGGGATTCCATGCTTTCAGACTTCTTCGACTGCCCAACTGGTGTAAGGCAAGGTGCCAAAGAGTTCCTAATAATTTTTTTCTCCTCATGTCTGTTGTTGCCGATTATGTCACAGCGAGAGGTAGACACAGTGTCCAGTTGCTACCTGACATGCCTGAAATTTACTCCCTCATTTTTGCTGATGATGTAGTCTTTATTTCCACCACACCCATGGGACTTCAGAATCAAATGGATAGTTTGGACAGTATTTCCCGACAGCTAGGTTTGACCACCAATAGGGAGAAAACAAAGCTTATGGGCTTCAGAAAAGGGGGCTTCTTGGCACAAAGAGAAAAATGGATTCTTGGTGGAACACAGGTCAAAGTTGTAAACATATATAAGTATCTGGGGTATATTTTTTCAACCAAATTGTCCGATACTGTGACCCTAGAAAACCAAAATGTAAAAGCTAAACAAAGAGTTGTGTCTCTTATGCAGTTGATGCATCGTGTCCGAAACTTGAATACCATTGTATGTTTTCGCTTGTTTGACGCTCAAATACTTCCCGCCTTGATGTATGGTGAAATGGGGAGATATATCTTGTACATCAATACTACTATTAAAGTAGTGACATATTGGTTGAAATTTTGCAAATTGCTAACTGACAGATTGCTTAAACAGGCTTATCACATGCTGATTAACTCCAATCTCATTGGTAGAGTAACTTGGGCTGAAGGTGTGAAACAATGCCTATATAAGTTGGGATTTGGATATGTGTGGAACAACTGTGGGACAAGTAATGAAAAAGGTTTTCTGAACTGTTTGAAACGGAGACTAAAACTGTTTTCAACAGGAGTGGCATGAAAAATTATGCGACAGTTATCGTTAATTGACTAATAGATCCTTTACAAAGAATATGGAAACGGAATAATACATGAATGAGTTGGAAAAAAGTTCATGGATATTTTTATGCGATTTAGTCTAGGAATAATCGAGATAAATACAAACAGAGGTATGAATGAGACAGAAGTTTGCATTGTCCATTTTGTGATGTCAGCTTGGAGAATGAACATCACTTTCTTATGGATTGTCCACGGTATGGAGACATTAGTCAAAAGTATCTCCAGACACATTTACAAACGGCGAAGAATAGGAGCATTGGCTACCTAATTGATGGCAGGAATGTAATGATTACTCTGAATGCGGAGATATACATATATTGTGCTTTTTAAAATACGAAGTGAGAGAATTGATATGTGATTAAGTTGGCATTATACACTACGCACAAAAAGTTAAGGAGCGGTACGAAAATTTGCTATAAAAGCTGAACGAGTAAATATTGAGTAACCATATACATATGCTCGGAAAGGACATTCATTCTTCTTTATGATCCCGTTTACAGATCACGATTATCTTAACTCAGCGCTGCGCAGCTGGGCGTCAAAGTGAGTACCCCCCGAAAATGAACTTGCAAAACGACATGCAACAGTATTTTGCGAAACTGAACGTCAAACGATAGCCCAACCATTTATCCTTAAGACAACATGCGTTTTGAAGACAAAAAGAGTGTGTCTTCTACGGGCTTTGAAAGACAGGAGGCGTTAACACGTTTTGCAGGCAAAAACGCTGGTTTTAAGACCTTTTTTCTCGGGTGACAGTGCGGTATTGTCCATATCTCAGCGTGTTTACAAGATACAGCAATGAAACTTGGCAGTCATAAAAACAAGTTTTTTGGCTAGACGCACACCAAAAATTATGTCAATACCTTAAAAGTACAAGTGTCTACAAGCATCTTAAGGCGGTAATTTAAGGTCGGCGCTGAAACAAAAGTTATGGGGAAAATGTTGGGCTTCTGCATGCACATAAATAACGTTTAAAGGTACCTACGTCTTAAATTTTATTAACTTCGTACCACGGGCTGATCGCATGGACAGAGTTAAACTCAATGTTTACATCTGACAATGTTTAGGGGAAGAGTTGCCTGACTTTAACAAAGCATAAAGAACGAGTCTCTATCATGAAACGAAAAAAACATTACCCCAATTTCAAACTTGTCCATCCGTTCAGCCTGTGGTTCGAAGTTAATACCATAGGGACATCTCAAATGGCACGGGAACTTTTTCAAAGAAAAAGGGGCAACCCGGGTTCAATTGTAGACATTGTTGTTGAAAAATGTGTGCCGCGATACACTCCGATTAATTCAAGGGACACAATTCAGAGAGCGGACATGTGCGGTGAATTGACGCCGTCATGTAAGGTGTCGTGCCGAAATCACGGAATTGCCGATTCTATGGAATCGGCAGCCAGTTTGCCGATTCTGTAGAATCAGCATTTCGTTGCTGATTCCGCGGAATAGGCAACGATTTGCTGAAAATGTGGAACTCATTTCGACCACTGCTGATTCCGTGGATTCAGCAGCAGATTCCGTGGAATCGGCAGCCGATTCCACGGAATCGGCAAGCTATGTTTTTACTGTATTTCGGCCTTTTTGTCAGTTATAAATATCCGTGTTTTTTGTTGTTGTTGATGATGAAGATGATGATGATGGTCAAAATGGAACAAACAATGTCGGTTTTAATAATTTAATAACCAGAGAAATCAGTACAGACATAAACGAAGTTCACTTTCACTGCATTTTCACGTTGCCGAAATGCATGAGTGATTTTCAAGTGAAATATTAACATTGGCGTCGCCGTGAACGTGTCTCACACAACAGATTATTGGGGCTGTTGATTGCTTGTGATTGTACATTTTAGATCAGTGCCCGCAGAGACAGCATCATGGAAGCGAATGCAGCGAATGTAGCAAACCATCGGGCTCGGTTTCAAGAAAAAGTGGCCTGCGAAAAGCTGTCTAAATACACAGTGCCTAATCGAGAAGAATACGGCGCAATGCTTGCAACCTTGTGTGGCAGTGAAAGATCCAAATCATTCTACTATCTTCGGGAGAAATTTGCTGTCGTCGAAGTTGGCGGTGTCAAGAAAATCGTCAAGGTAAGCCTCTTTCTTTCTCTTGCTCTCTCACACAAATTTTCGTCATCGATCGCTGTTGTCGTTGTCATCATCATCATCATCATCATCATCATCATCATCACCATCATTCTCATCATCATCATCATCAATAACAACAGCAGCAGCAGCAACAACAACAACAACGACAACAACAACAGCAACAGCAGCAACAGCAGCAACAACAACAACAACAGCAGCAACAACAACAACAGCAGCAGCAGCAACAACAGCATCATCCTCAGCAAAATCAGTTTCATTATCTCTGTAAACTTATTTCTTTTTATTGTTTCAGAGCCGGAAAAATGAAGCTGATCCACTTCACTACCTTGCCGTTCGGGACGAGCTCTTCGACATAATCTACGAAGCTCACGTGTCGACTGGTCACGGCGGTGAAAAAAACCCCAAAAGATTTCTTGATGACAAATACGCAAACATACCAATGAAGATGGTGACCCTCTTTTTGGCTGCATGCGAGACATGTCAAAGAAAGAAACCCTTGCCGAACAAAGGCATTGTTGTAAAACCCATTCGGTCACGAAAGTACTGTGACCGTGGTCAAGTTGACTTGATCAATATGGAATCAACACCAAGTGGAAAGTTTGTCCAGATATTAAATTATCAGGATCACTTCACCAAGTTCTTGGTACTGAAACCATTAACGAGTAAAAGGGCTGCCGAAGTGGCGTACCACCTCATTGATATATTCACATTCATGGGTGCGCCTAGCATTCTTCAGAGTGATAACGGTAGAGAATTTGTGGCGGATGTAGTCTCAGAAATGAAATCCATGTGGCCCAACCTGCAGATAGTGCATGGCCGCGCGAGGCACCCACAAAGCCAGGGATCTGTGGAGCGGTCTAATGCAGATGTAAAGCAGATGCTTATTGCTTGGACAATCGATAACAATACCACGAGTTG
>JAWQFJ010034913.1:0-27955 GCA_034096865.1 Theodoxus fluviatilis | reverse complement strand
AGCCCTTCCCCATGTGATGGTTCTGTTCAGCCTATGCCGAGAACAACAATACAGTCGCTAACGATTCCGGGCTGGCAGTAGCCACGCCACGCACTGGGTCGCCAGCGGTCGCACCACAATTCCGGCAAACACCACAACAGCGATGTTGCCTCACTGCTCACAAGTTAGCATCTGACTCACCAAAACCAATCTTCCCCAAAACCCAACGAGCAGTGCGTTCACCCCTTCCGGCCTTGCAATTCCCGTGCAAGGGCGCACAGAGTTCACTCACCACGTCAACCCTCACGTGAAATAGCGAAAAGCGCGGACGATTAGCGCGCTAACGCGCTACCAACACACTACACCCCGAGCGTGCACACACAAGTTCACGAACACGTAAATTAACCCCCCCAAACCTGCAACCTGCTCGCGACATATCCTCCCACTAAGACAAAGCTACCTGTTTTGTAACACAAACCAGAGAAGAGAAGGTTGCAGAGAACACCTCCAGAAAACACTGAACACTTGAACAGCCCTAGGACATTTCTGCTCAGGTATTCCGCACAAACCATTTATCTCCCAAGAACGACCCTCCAGTTGAAATAACGCCTGAACAGCAGAAGTTCAACGCAGATGAGAGATCAACTTTCCTGATTGAGCTACAGGAACTGCGGTGTCCAGGCGGCCGCAGCTGCAATCCAGTCTGACTCTCCCCTTCATCGACCCCAACGCGTTTGAACGGTTCGTCCCTCAAAGCCAATTGTTCCCGTGTGACATTTTCCTCACCCCTGGGAACCCTCTGTTGACACACGTCGCAGGCCGCACAATACTTCCTCACGTCAACGCATAGCCCGGGCCAGTAAAAAGATTTGAACACTCTGGTTTCCTTGACCCCTAGGTGCCCAGTCATAGGTGGCTCATGAGCCAATCCCAGAACTTACTGTCGCAGCTGCTTGGGAACAACCAACTGACTGTAAGACCCAGATGATCCCGAAAACACCCTAAAGTAGAGAGTCTTTCTTTTCACGAAAAACATCGTGCCCTACCCAGAGACCATCTGTTTCCTACTCCGGGCATATTCCCGAACTCCTTTCAGAGAGTCGTCCTCTGACTGCATCCGCGCCACCTCTTCTGGCCCCGTCTGACCAATCCAAGGCTCAGAGACCACAAGGGGTTTACCAGGAACCTGCTTCTTGCGCACCTGCGCCCTCGTTTCCCTTGCGCCTACTTCAGGATCCTTGCTGTACACCGGTACCCAAATCACCTGACCATCTTCCAACTTTACCTTGTTCCCAACTATGACCGAAAGCAAAGGGTTTCCCAGTGAAAAATAGCGAAACCATCTCAACCACAGCAAGGTCACAGGCCGTCTGGTAAGTGGTGGAGGCCAACGTCACATACTGTTTCTTCCCAGTCAAAGCGCTGCTAGGGACAGGACTCGCGTCGACGATCAGGGCATCAGCACCCACATCCCTAAGGGCAGGCACCTCAGCACCGTTCAGCTGGACCATACATCGAGGGTCGAACGTTTTCAGGCAACACGACTCACAAAGTGAGGGCACCATGCCTGAGACAACTTTCCCTGGGAAACTCGCGACCATACGCACTGGTGACCTGACGACCATACCCACCCTCTTACAATCTTTCTTCAAATGTCCCTTCCGGAAACATCTGAAACACAGACCTTTCTCTTTAGCTTCCCGGATGCTACCCTGAGAGCTTGATCCCTTACCCCCATCCTCCTTCTCGTCTTCACCCGACCCTCTTTTCAATGGGCTGGCATTGGTAGGGGGACCCTGAGATTTTTTAGGGACCTCTTAGCTTCAACTATCACATCTGCAGCCTCAGCAGCTTCAACTACACTCGCGGGCTTCCGCTCCCTGACTTTGACCACCAGATCAGGAGACAAAGTCTCCATCAGCTGCTCCGTCACGATGACGTCCACGAGATCCTGAAGATCATCAAACCTTTAATGGGATATGCAGACCCTCTTCTGGAAGTAGCTCATAATCCTCACCACAAACTGTGCAAAGGACTTGCCTAGCTCTTTCCTAGCCTCCCGGAACTTCCTCCTATACCCTTCTGCTGTGAGGTTTAACCGCTTCATGAGAGCATCCCTGAATCTATCATAGTCTCCCGCCTCCTCTGCTGGAAGTGCGAAGTACAAAGACCTAGCCGTACCCCTGAGCTGAGGCAAAAGCCGTGCTATGTATGTCTCCTTCTTCCAACCCTGAGTGTCAGCGATTTTCTCAAACTGGCTTAGATACTTATCTATGTTGTCCTTGTCTTCTAAATCCGGAATCTTCACCCCTTAAATGGTCTTCTCTTCTCTCTCCACTCTAGTCTTTTCTCTCTTCTCCTCTCTCTTTTCACGACGCCTACGCTCGTCCCTTTCTTACCTACGTTGTTCTTCCTCCCTCTCCTCACGACGCTTACGCTCTTCCTTTTCTTCCCTCTCTCTCTCCTCACGACGCCTACTCTCCTCCTCCATCTTCTTCTCACGACGCCTCTGCCCCTCCTCCTCCTTCTCACGACGCCTCTGCTCCTCCTCCTCCTTCACCTCACGACGTCTCCGCTCCTCCCTTTCCACCTGCAACAACTGTACAAGCATAGCACCGGTGTCCACCGCAGGTGAGAGAATTCCCTTCTTGTGTTTATCACCCTCTGTCGCGTTATTGCTTATCTTAAACTTAGGCAGTTAAAGGTTCCTTCCCGGAGAACGATATCATCGTCTCAAGGAGAGGTAACCCAGATAAACAAAGTAGTTTACATGCTAAACTAAACCTCCACTCCTTGGGGGGACACGACAAACAACAAGAAAAAGTCAAGGGCTCAAATAAATACAGACCACTGAATCAAGTTTAAAAATCAACAACAAGTTTATTCAAACAGCTGTGAATCCTTCCTAGCGGCACAGGACCGCAGAGGAAGGTAAGCAGATGGTAAAGCAACAACTGAAGGAAAAACCAAAACAGAGGGGGGACAGGCAGCGGGCAGGGTGGCACGCTTCCGCTTCCTGTCAAAAATCAAAATAAACAACAACAACAATCCCTAGAACAGAAAAATGAGAAACAATTCAAAAAGATAACTTAATACCCCTACACAAAGTCAACTCCTAAGTCACCGGTGACTAGGGTGATAATCAGGGTACAAGAAAAACAATCTCCAACTTCCCTCTTTCTCACATCATTCCACCAGAAACTGAAATAAATTCACAGACAACTCAAATCCCAAAATCCACAACTCCTCCGACCACTCGTTCTGACAAGCTCCTTCAGAACAGTGATAAACTCCCCCAGAAATAGAAGTGAAAACAATCCACAGGATATGACAGCCAGTCACTCCCACTTCCATACACAACAACTCTCACGGCTTTTCAAAAGACATTTAACAAACCCCGTTAAATAAGCCTAACCCCAAACTTCCCCAAAATTCTCACTCCATCTCCTTCCAGAAGATTAATATTGAACTCTCCCACAACCAATTGGATAGAAGTTACTCCCGTTAACTTCCACACAACAACACACGCAGCCGCCGCCGCGGCATACCACAGAACCCCTTCCCCCTACCTTGGCTTCCCCCACTTCCCCTAGTGGTGACACTTCCGCCCAACTCGAATGGCGAAAAATGTAAACAAGGTAAACTCCGCTCCACACACTCTTGCCCGTGCAACAACTCCCAGTCCGACAAACTCACGCGAAACCACACACACGTGCAACACTTTACGTCGGTATAAACAACAAATGAGGAGACTAGATGAAAAGGGCCAACCTTACCATCTTTTCGCCAAGCGTACGCCTTCCCAGTCCAGCGTACTCTGATCGCCACGTGGCTTTCCCCCTGGCCCACGTGATCAGAAACAACACGGCGATAAACACAACTAAATCTCACAGAAAGAGTCTCCAGAGCAACCTTTGCCCACTTCCACCCTTTTCAGTCCACCTGAAAAGAAGACATTGTTCCCAAACCCCTTGAACAAGTCACTGAACTCAAACACAGTCTCCCTTGGAAGTCCCAGGTAATACTCTCATAGCCGACGCACGCCAGGCGTCTCCGGTGTCCAGACAAGCAGACCCCCTTCCCGTGAATTAGGTCCCTTCCCTCTTGTCCCGTTGTGAGATTAACCCTGACTTGCAAGCGCCTCGCTTAATTCCCCAAGTCAGTAACAGTTTAGAAAGACGATCCTAAACTTCGGCAGATTCACCACAGTCATCCGAGCTAGAGTGATAAATATCGTCCTACGAAAGAACCAATTTATGAATCACTCTCTCCCCCGTCGCATGTCCACCTGCGACAACAGCTGCGCTATAACACCGCCCCGAGCGAATGTACACGCTAGCACTTTCTCCCCCCTCTCTGCCTCTGATCGAATCTCCCCTCAATTGACCAGGCCGCCCGTGCGGACTTTCCCACCTTACCCAAGGTGTATTTCGTTAGACTTTTAACCATCAGTTCCAGACCTGTCCTAACGAAATTGTAGCTACCAAGCTACTACGAGAAATTATACTTGCACGACCGTTGGAACCAAAACGGTCTGACGAAACGCTCCCACGCGCTTCAGACGTCGCTCCAGCCTCGCACCAAGGCTTCTCCTTGCCGGTGCAGCTTCCCCTCGGAGACGACAGGGTACCACGAGCTCCACCCGCGTGGACTCGAAGTGACAGTACTGCAGGGCTTCACCAGTAGCGGACGCAGCACTTGTGGAATTACGTAGACACGAAGATACCAGCCAGGAAGGTAGACCAGTAGATACGTAGAGGATCAGGCGGGAAGCCAGCAGCTCCCGCGAGTAATTCGGTACACCGGTAACAGCGCAGAGTACATCGTAGCGAGTATCGAGTAGCGAATATCAGCAAAGCCTGAAACATACAACGTTTTGCCCCAATAAACCAACTACCCTATTTCCCATATGAAGCCCACTCATACAAGAATTCAAAGTTTAAGTGGCGCATCCCAACCCTGATGCCCAGTTAAAAAATGCTTCACTCGCTCCCTGCGAGACAGCTTGAATCAAAGCTTCATTACTCAGAAATTTGATCCCATAAATCATTTCCACCCGGAGACAGTTACTCGTCTCCGTCATTTCCCATAGATTTACTTCAGACTTAGAAGTACGAATCCCATGCCCGAACGAATGACCTATTTCCCGCCCAGATTAAACAATCAAACACCCCACATGGTAAAAGCAATATGGCGAGACGGCAATAGTCACCTCAGTCATCAGGCTGTGGTGTGATCCACGGAAACTCCGTCCTAGCCATTGGAAGACTCCTCTCCCATTCTCACGTGCTCAACTGCTAGCCTGAGTTGACACAGAGAAAATTCCACCAGGGCGACAAGACTTCGCCCGTAAGCCGCACCGCGCAGCTCCAGCGTTAGCAACACAGAGGACGTGCGCTCGCTCCCTCCATCCAGGTCGACGGAATTGCACTGAGCACTAAGACGCAGTCGAACCTTAGCGTCTCCTTTCCCACGTGATTATCCACCAATCAATAATGAGAAAATTCCCGCCTCTATCATCTTCTCCAATCACTACTTGACAAAGTTTCGCGGGCTCTTAGCCCATGCCAGAGATCGTGAGAACCCCGTAGATCCACGCTATACCCCCTTCGAAGACCCCCGGGTCCCCCTGGAGTGATGCAGTAGCACCCTCACTACACGATAACCCCGCCCACTGCGCCAAACGCTCGAGCGCAGATAGCGTCCCTGGTTTAACCAGGAGTGTCGAAATGCTCTCCGTAAGAGAAATAAGACTCTCCGCCTTTTTCGAAGAACCCATGCCCCAAGAATCTTTGCCGTGTCAGGAAACTTCGAAGCAAGGCTCGCCGCACCATTCACACTGCCAGGTGGCAGTCCTGGAGAGAGTACATCAGTCAGCTCTCCTCCATAACTCCTATTCGCAAGACGTGGGAGATGGTGCGGATAATCTCGGGGAAGTTTCTTTCTTCTCCCGTCTCATCTTTCAGTCGATGGGAGGACTGTCGACTCGACACCTGAGATTGCTGATGCTTTAGCTGCTACCTTTTCCCACAACTCGTTCATTTCTTTCTGTAATCCGTCGTTGAAACGGAACAAAGCGGCGCGGGAAAAGGTTCGCCTCAGGTTCGAGTCTGACAACTTTTCTCTGCGGGAGCTTCTCGACTCCTCGAGAAACGCCCATGAAAAATATCCTGGTCCTGATGGCTGTCGCGCCCACACCTGCTAGGTGGGACCTTAACCTCTCATGCAGAGGGAGTCAGGAACTCAAAGACTACTATTGGATAACAAAGATTTATTCACTCCCCGGCCATGCCGCAGAATGAAGTAGATGGATGTGAAAGTGAATGATGATAATATCGATAGGTGATTGATGACCTACAATTTATGC
Source organism: Theodoxus fluviatilis (assembly GCA_034096865.1). Classification (NCBI taxonomy): domain Eukaryota; kingdom Metazoa; phylum Mollusca; class Gastropoda; order Cycloneritida; family Neritidae; genus Theodoxus; species Theodoxus fluviatilis. The sequence goes on along the minus strand of JAWQFJ010034913.1, from coordinate 21,609 downwards.
AACCAAGCGATGAAAGATGAAACAATGCTACACCACACACCTCAAACCCAACACGGGTGAAAACGCATTCCCCTCCCAACCCAACAAAACCTTAATGGTTGCCCGTGGCTCTCACGGTGCAGCCTTAGCCACAACACCACCATACCCACGCAAGTACAACAAAACCACGGTTGTCCAACAAATGTCATTTTCATGTACGCACAGCAAAACTATGGTTGTCCCCCCCAACTATCAATTGCACGCAATCACAACAAAACTATGATTGTCCACAACTGTCAACTTCACGCAAGCACAACAAAACTATGGTTGTCCCCCCCAACTATCAATTGCACGCAATCACAACAAAACTATGGTTGTTCACAACTGTCTATCTCACGCCAGCACAACAACTACAACTGTCCACCACTGTCACTCACACGCCATCACAACAGCTACAGCTGTCCACCCCTGTCACATGGGGCCCTTCTGCGAAAGGCCGCAGAACGGAGATGAAGAAACAAGGTGACAATGAAGTTGACCTTCCCCTGGACCAGGTGAGCTCAGGGCGATGAGCATCAAGCACAGTCAGGGATGCGAGGATGATTGGCAGTTGATGATGACGACAGCGATGAGGAGCCACGAAGACCTTGGACGATGACGGTCGTGAAACATACAATCCACAAAGGCCTAAATGGCCAGAATTAGCATACATGGCACACAAATCCCAACTCAAAACTGTTACTCCCCACTAAACTGGAAATAGCCATTCCACCGTAACGAACATGACAGCACTCATTCAAAACACAGTCTTAGCCTTAGCCTCAAACTAGGGCCATTTCGAGCATTTAACTTTTACCCAAATCAAGCAAATCAAAACAACAGCAAACCTACCACGAACCATGACATGATGCAAATGAGGCGAGATGGGAACAAGGCAAATGAATGAACGACAAAAGACCAGTTCTAAAATTGTACTGCCTATTTCAACTTCCCACCCACCCCTAGAACAACAGACTAACAACCTAGTGAAAACTTTCACAAAGACATTTACACACAAACAAATACTCACATGGAAGAAACTCGGCCCTTCCCCTGGTGATGGTTCTGTTCGGCCTACGCCGACAACGACAATACAGTCGCTAACTATTCCGGGCTGGCAGTAGCCACGCCACGCACTGGGTCGACAGCGGTCGCACCACAATTCCGGCAAACACCACAACAGCGATGTTGCCTCAATGCTCACAAGTTAGCATCTGACCCATCCAAAACCAGTCTTCCCCAAAACACCACGTGCGCATTGCGTTCACCCTCGCAATTCTCGTGCGAAGGCACACAGAGTTCACTCACCACGTCAACCCTCACGTGAAACAGTGAAAAGCACGGACGAGGAGCGCGATAACGCGCTACAGACACACTACACGCCAAGCGTGCACACACAAGTAACATCAACACGAACATTAACCCCCCAAATCTGCAATCTGCTCGCGACAATGGCATCCCTTATCAGATGCTCAAGCATCTGACTAAACTATAGTTCCAGTTGTTACTTGAGATTGTTAATACTATTTGGTCACCGCGGGTTCTTTCCCACCTTCGTGGCGGGAGTCTATTGTCGTTCCGGTTCTTAAACCGAGTAAGGATTCTAAAGACCCTGTCAGTTATCGTCCAATATCCTTAACAAATTGTGCCTGCAAGACCTTAGAACGGATGACTAACGCTCGACTCGTCTGGTTCCTGGAGAAGCATGGGGTCCTCAGTGACGTCAAGTGCGGCATCAGGAGGCGGAGTAGCACGGCTGATCATCTCTTTTGTCTTGAAAGCCTTGTGCGGGATGCATTTTAACGTCAGGAACATTGTGTTTGAGTCTTTTTCGACCTCGAGAAGACCTGCCAAACTAAGTGGAGATATGGCATCTTGTCCGATCTCCACGCCATGGGTCTTCGAGGTCGACTCCCACATTTCATTCATTATCTGCGCTATCGCTCCTTCAGAGTCCGCGTTGGACCGGTTTTCTCATAGTCTTATCCTCAGGAAATGGGCGTCCCTCAAGACAGTATTTTGAGTGTTATTATTTTGAGTATAAAGAAAAACAGTATTGTAAAATGTCTTCCTCCCGGAGTTCAGTCTTTTTTAAATGTAGATGATTTGTGAATTGTTTGCCATGCCAAGAGCATGGATTTTATCGAGAGGCACCTGCAACTGTCCCTCAATCGCTTTGTGGATTGATCGGGTTTGAACGGTTCTTAATTTTCTTCAATGAAAACTGTGTGCGTACACTTTTGTCACTGTCGCAGATTACACCCTGATCCTGTTTTACTCTTAAACGCATTTCTTCTACCTTTCGTGGAGGAAACAAGTTTCTTGGAATCCTCTTCGACAGGCGGTTGACGTTCTTACCTCATTTCAAATATTTACGTGTGAAATGTACCAAGGCCCTCAACCGACTTACGAGTTGTTGGTCACTCCCACTGGGGAGGAGGTAGCAGTATTTTAAAACTCCTCTATCGTGCCTTGGTACGCTCCAAACTAGATTACGGTTGTTTTGTGCGTGGGTCAGCTCGCAAGTCGTACTTGTTGATGCTTGACCCCATACACCATCAGGGTTTACGTTTAGTCCTCGGTGCCTTCCGCACCTCTCCTGTGGAGAGTTTTTGTGCAGAGGCATGCGAGCCTCCACTTAATTTACGTAGAAGCAATCTTGCGTTGCAGTATGTAATTCGTTCACGTTCTAATCCGACCAATCCCTCTTGTCCTTGTGTTGTCCAGCCGAAGTTTCCGCATCTTTACGCATCCAAGCCCAGCTGTACCCCCCCCCCCCCCCCCCCCCCCCCCCCCCCCGTTGGGGATATGAGTTGAGGAGGACAGCAAGGCGGCGAACATTCGGCTGGACAACATTTTTTCTTGTTCTATCAATGTGTTTCCGCCGTGGCTCATGCTTGAGCCCGTTTTATTACTTTTGCTAACTTTGTCAGAGTGCTGACATTCATTGCATTTTTCAGAGTGAATTCCAGGACATGTTATCAAATTATGCAGATTTTTACTCCTTATATACAGATTTTTCTAAAGACGGGGATCGTGTGGCGGCACCCATTGTCGGCCAGGACTCAGTCTTTTACTTTCGTTTACCGGATGGGATTTCGATCTACTCCGTAGAGCTTAGTGCACTTGAGGTCACTCTTGGTGTAGTCCAGAGCAAGAGATTGCTGTGAGCCCTTATAATTTCTTACTTGATTTCGGCCTTACATGCTCTGCGGGGTAGAGATATTTCCCATCCTTACTTTTTCGGTATCTTCTACCATCTTTGTCAGCTTCAGTGTGGGGGTACTGAGGTCGTCTTTTGCTGGGTTCCTAGCCACATGGGCATCTCGGGTAATGAGAGAGCCGATTAGGCTGCCAAGTCTGCTTTCTTCCTTCCCACGTCCCCGGGTAGGATCCCGGCGGGCGACCTGGTACCCCGCATTACGCAAAAACATTTCTGTGTTAGGCCGACTGGGACAGCAGGGCACATAAACTCTATGAAATAACTTCTGCGTGGGGTGAGCGACTCTCCCCCATATCACTCGCCAGAAGAGAAGAGGTGGTATTCTGCCGTTCCCGGATCAGCCATTCTGTTCTGACCCACTCCTATTTGTTGCGGTCGGAGCCTCCATCAGAGCGCAGTGCTTGCCAGTGCAGGCTTACCATGCGGCACGTTCTGGTGGAGTGTCCCCGACTTGCTCATCTACGGGCGGGGTCGAGCAGTCTATCGGACATTTTTAAGGGTCCTCTTGCTGTGATAAATTTTTTAATAAGATTCTTAGTTTTATTCTCGTCTATGAGTCGTATTATGTCTTTATTGGTTTCGATATTTCTCCATTTACCTCTTCTGAGGTAATCTTCGAATCAAAATGTTTATCTCATTGAATTACACTGTAGCCTTGTATGGCCTTTACACCTGAAGTCTTCTTGCACCTGGAGGATGACATATTTGTCTACACTCTGAGACAAGCAATCAACAGCCGCACTGTCTTGCGACGCCTTTCCGATTCGGTGAGCTCGCTTGATGTCCCCTGGCTCTCGTTGACTGCTTCCATAACCTTCTTCTCACTGCATTCGAACGTCTCACCGGATGCTTTGGGAATGTTGTAGAGGATGACGTTGGCCCTTAGGCTGCTCTGTTCTTGAAGTTCCTTTTTCTCTTCCATAATATTCTATTTCAGCCTGTCTGTCACTTAGGTGACCTATGAAGCTTTCATAATGGCCCAGCTTCTTCTTGACTTTACTCAGCTCTCGAATATTCTCGAGATTTCCTGATACTGTCTACATTCTTTCACCAAGTTATTTCTGATTGGTCATCAAGGTATCAGTCAGTGTCCTCTGGGACCGTTGTCTGACTTCTGTCATGGAGTCTTTCAATGCTGTCAAGGCCGCCTCCAGATCACATTTTTCCACGGCAGGTCCCGGGTTTGTTTCCACGTTGCCCGCCAATATTATCATGCTGGAAGTGTTTCACAGATAGCTCAGCAGCCCGTCACTCCTCTCCGGTGTGCTCTCAAAAGTACCAGGCCTGTACATCGGGTAGTATTATGTTTTTACCCGGTAGCTTTCAGTCACAAACATCGTTGCCGACGTACCAACCAAGTGTCGCGAAATCTCCTGTTCACCCATTCCCAATTGGCCGTATAGCTGCTAATCAAGAGACCTTGCACTGCAGCGACCACACACGTAGCCAATGTTCACAACGCCTGTGGCCATCACGTCGTACAATTTCCACGGAACAGATCCTGGCTGGATTCTCATTAGGGATGTAGCCCCCCAAAGCGGCTTTGACTCATTGCAGATCTCACTTACAAGACACTCTTGTTTAAAGCCGCTGAAGGATGCGTTGCCTCCATTGGAAGTAAGAGTACGTAGGCTGACTGACAGCTGTGAGGCCAGAGCACTTATCAAAACGCCACTCATGAAACCTAGCATGATGGCCACGTTGCACGTGCACGCACTGTTCACTGAGTTGGTTGTTATCTGTCCTCTAGCACAGGCTCCACAAGCAGCATGAACTCCAATGCCTGCACGGTAGAGTTCAAGATCGTCACCCATTGCACAGCGCGTGCAGCACTGTGGCGAGATCACCCCCTTCCCCCTTTGGCTTAAGTTGTTTACTTCTTTATGATTAACCTAATATGGCTCCACCGGCCGTAGAGGATAGCGAATTATCATGGCTCCGCCAGCCATAGCTTAGTCGAATGATTTCATACCCGTGTTCGCGGGAAAGTGTTTCCATTGGTTGGAAGGGAGAACGCTACTGGAGACTTGGCGAGGGAGGGGCCTCGTCTTATATGGGGGTCCTGCGATTGGCTGGAAAATGACAGAGTTCACTCGCGTCCGTGCAGAAAGTATAAATATGCCTGAAAACCAGCGCCAGCGTCGGAAAAAAACATCAAGATCTAACGCCGCCCCGAGGATTGCGTCACTCCTCTGCGCCAGAAGTTGTGTCATTCCTCGTCACTCCAGAAGAGACGCCGATGGTTGCGTCACTCTCCGCGCCAAGATATTACGTCATCCTTCCTCCCTGCACTCCACGTTGAGGGGAGATACCACGCTTGCAACGCCTGTGTCCATCTCTCCAGGTGAAGACACACTTGCAACGCCTGTGTCCATCTCTCCAGGTGAAGACACACTTGCAACGCCTGTGTCCATCTCTCCAGGTGAAGACACACTTGCAACGCCTGTGTCCATCTCTCCAGGTGAAGACACACTTGCAACGCCTGTGTCCATCTCTCCAGGTGAAGACACACTTGCAACGCCTGTGTCCATCTCTCCAGGTGAAGACACACTTGCAACGCCTGTGTCCATCTCTCCAGGTGAAGACGCGCTTGCGACGCCCGAAGCCGTCCATACAGAACGAATACCGACGACTGAGAGAAAAGGCAGAAGCCTCTTTGAAAGAATACAAATTGGTAGGCTATGGTTATGCTTGTGATTGAATACAATTGCTTCCCCTTCCCCTTCCCCTCTTCTTTTCCCGTCGGTGCATCAAGAACCGCTGCGACGAAGATTCCCAAGGGCAGGGGCCCTTGTGACATCTGAGGGGTTGAACCACGATTGACACGCAGCCCGCGTTCAGCGAGCAGCAGCCGAGACAAAAGTGAAAGACACTGTCAGACAAGTTACTTTTGATCGGCTGGCGGGCCATTCGTACTCTTACATGATTATGATTGTGATTATAAGTATTGTTGTTTCTGCTTGATTTATCCCTCGCATTAACGTTGATTCATTCCTCCATCACCCTGGCATGGTAATTAAAAGCTATTGACAATTTGACCTATGACCTCACCGTCTTTCTGTCTCGTGTTTGATCTTTGATGGAGTGAATTTCTCACAAGTATATCGAGTGAATTCCCTTAGACCTTTGACCTTTCAGTATAACGAGCTGGTCCGGCTTGCGACAAGCACATGCAGGACCAAGCCTCTACCAACTTTCTTACCAATACGCTAAAGTAATACTATGTCGAATACAAAAAGAAACGCAACGTTTTCTCTATTTTTTCTCTCTCTTTGCAACACTACATCATCAACGCTGCAATGATGAAACGAATAACATTTTCTGCAATCGACAAATCGGTTCCTCAAGATCTGCTTTACAATGTCACTGACTCAATGATAATATTATCAACGAAGTCCAGCAAATGAAGAAACTCAGTGAAAATGGGGGCAGAAGTTCAAGACACCAACGCAAAAGCCATTCACCAAACTAAACGCTCCTGTGGCTGTGTTAGAATCCCAAGCGCATTTCGTCTTACACACACCCTTTGCTTCTACCGTGCAGTAGAGCCTCGACCGAACGCATGTGGCACTTATTGCAGCACAAGCCGACACATAGTTTTCAAACGTGTAAAATGTCAGAATTGAGACTACAATCAGTTTCGGACACTTACATACAGACACACAGACACGCAAACAGGCAGACAGACAGACAGACAGGCAGACAGACAGACAGACACACACACACACACAAACACACACACAGACACAAAGACACACAGACAGACACAAAGACACACAGACAGACACAAAGACACACAGACACAAAGACACACAGACAGACACAAAGACACACAGACAGACACAAAGACACACAGACAGACACAAAGACACACAGACAGACACAAAGACACACAGACAGACCGACCAGACCAGACGGACCGGACCAGACCAAGACGGACGGACGGACGGACAGACCAGACAGAGAGACCAGACAGACAGACACACAGACAGACCAGACAGACGGCAGACCAGACAGACCAGATAGACAGACAGACACACAGACACACACACAGACAGACAGACACAGTCAGACAGACACACACAGACATACACACGGACAGACAGAAACACACACACACACACACAACGACACACACACACATACACACACAAAAACACACACACACACACACACACACACAGACCAACAGAGACAGACACACAAACAGACAGACAGACACACAAACAGACAGACACATAAACAGACAGACACACGGACAGAAAGACACACGGACATACACACGGACATGCAGACACACAGACACGCAGACAGACAGACAGACACACAGACAAGACAGACACACAGACGCACCATACAGACAGACTCACAGACAGGCAGACACACACACACAGACAAGACAGACAAGACAAGACAGGACCGGACAAGACAGACAAGACAAGACAGGACCGGACAGGACCGGACAGGACGGACACACAGACAGACACACAGACAGAAAGAGAAAGACATGACATGACATGACAAGACATGACAAGACATGACATGACAAGACATGACATGACATGACAAGACATGACAAGACAAGACAAGACAAGACCAGACCAGACAGACAAGACCAGACCAGACAGGACAAGACCAGACCAGACAGGACAAGACAAGACAAGACAAGACCAGACAGGACAAAACAAGACAAGACCAGACCAGACAGGACAAGACCAGACCAGACAGGACAATTCACACAAGCACCACTTACAATGGACAATAGACACCGAACGTGTCAATAACATTACGGTACCGGAGGAGGACCGAGGTACGCAGATCAGGACAAGCCCGAAGACCAGGATACAGTACCTGACCAGACCAATAAACAGTAATCGAGGACAGAACAAGACTCATACACGGACATTTACAAGACCAGTATACCTTAAGACAGGACAAGACCCATTCACCAGTACGTCACCATTGGACCCCCGGGGCCCGATACGATGACATAATCCCATACCTAATCCCCGGACGAGGACAATACCCAGAACCAGACCATTACAAGGCCCCCTAACCGCAAACTATACCGGACAGAAACCGCACCGGTACCCGAGGCTATCACCCGGCACAGTACAAGGACCAGACATGCCTCACCTGAACCCTAATTTTTAAACCGAGTACTACCGGAGAGGGACCAGGTCTCACGCAGTCATACCTACCAGATACTTCAGACCAACCCATACCAGGATTGGGGACCGCAAGAATCTCGGGGTTGGTCTGTCAACAACAACAATCGCTCAGGATTACTTACAGTGAGCATGATCTTAGGTCATTGGTTCTGGTCTGGTAGGGTGCTTGTCCTGTCACTGGGACTGGTCTGGTCTGGGTCTGGTCCATGGGTCCGTGTTACTGTATGGTCTGGATCCATGTCCTGGGATCTGGTCTGGTCCTGGTCTTGGTCCTGAGTCTGAGTCTGCCTGGGCTGGGTCCTTGTCCTGGTCTGGTCTGGTCTGTCTGTCTGGTCTGTCTGGTCCTGTCTGTCTGGTCTTGGTCTTGTCTTGGTCTGGTCTGGTCTGGTCTGGTCTGGTCTGGTCTGGTCTGGTCTTGTCCTGTCTGGTCTGGTCTGGTCTTGTCCTGTCTGGTCTGGTCTGGTCTTGTCCTGTCTGGTCTGGTCTTGTCCTGTCTGGTCTGGTCTTGTCCTGTCTGGTCTGGTCTTGTCCTGTCTGGTCTGGTCTTGTCCTGTCTGGTCTGGTCTTGTCCTGTCCTGTCTGGTCTTGTCCTGTCCTGTCCTGTCTGGTCTTGTCCTGTCCTGTCTGGTCTGGTCTTGTCCTGTCTGGTCTGGTCTGGTCTTGTCCTGTCTGGTCTGGTCTTGTCCTGTCTGGTCTGGTCTTGTCCTGTCTGGTCTGGTCTTGTCTTGTCTTGTCCTGTCTGGTCTTGTCTTGTCTTGTCTTGTCCTGTCTGGTCTGGTCTTGTCCTGTCTGGTCTGGTCTTGTCTGTCTGGTCTGGTCTTGTCTGTCTTGTCTTGTCATGTCTTGTCATGTCTTGTCATGTCTTGTCATGTCATGTCTTGTCATGTCTTGTCATGTCATGTCATGTCTTTCTCTTTCTGTCTGTGTGTCTGTCTGTGTGTCCGTCCTGTCCGGTCCTGTCCGGTCCTGTCTTGTCTTGTCTGTCTTGTCCGGTCCTGTCTTGTCTTGTCTGTCTTGTCTGTGTGTGTGTGTCTGCCTGTCTGTGAGTCTGTCTGTATGTGCGTCTGTGTGTCTGTCTTGTCTGTGTGTCTGTCTGTCTGTCTGCGTGTCTGTGTGTCTGCATGTCCGTGTGTATGTCCGTGTGTCTTTCTGTCCGTGTGTCTGTCTGTCCGTGTGTCTGTCTGTCCGTGTGTCTGTCTTACTGTTTATGTGTCTGTCTCTGTTGGTCTGTGTGTGTGTGTGTGTGTGTGTGTGTGTTTTGTGTGTGTATGTGTGTGTGTGTCGTTGTGTGTGTGTGTGTGTGTTTCTGTCTGTCCGTGTGTATGTCTGTGTGTGTCTGTCTGACTGTGTCTGTCTGTCTGTGTGTGTGTCTGTGTGTCTGTCTGTCTATCTGGTCTGTCTGGTCTGCCCGTCTGTCTGGTCTGTCTGTGTGTCTGTCTGTCTGGTCTCTCTGTCTGGTCTGTCCGTCCGTCCGTCCGTCTTGGTCTGGTCCGGTCCGTCTGGTCTGGTCGGTCTGTCTGTGTGTCTTGTGTCTGTCTGTGTGTCTTTGTGTCTGTCTGTGTGTCTTTGTGTCTGTCTGTGTGTCTTTGTGTCTGTCTGTGTGTCTTTGTGTCTGTGTGTCTTTGTGTCTGTCTGTGTGTCTTTGTGTCTGTCTGTGTGTCTTTGTGTCTGTGTGTGTGTGTGTGTGTGTGTGTGTGTCTGTCTGTCTGTCTGCCTGTCTGTCTGTCTGTCTGCCTGTTTGCGTGTCTGTGTGTCTGTATGTAAGTGTCCGAAACTGATTGTAGTCTCAATTCTGACATTTTACACGTTTGAAAACTATGTGTCGGCTTGTGCTGCAATAAGTGCCACATGCGTTCGGTCGAGGCTCTACTGCACGGTAGAAGCAAAGGGTGTGTGTAAGACGAAATGCGCTTGGGATTCTAACACAGCCACAGGAGCGTTTAGTTTGGTGAATGGCTTTTGCGTTGGTGTCTTGAACTTCTGCCCCCATTTTCACTGAGTTTCTTCATTTGCTGGACTTCGTTGATAAGGAAATATTATCATTGAGTCAGTGACATTGTAAAGCAGATCTTGAGGAACCGATTTGTCGATTGCAGAAAATGTTATTCGTTTCATCATTGCAGCGTTGATGATGTAGTGTTGCAAAGAGAGAGAAAAAATAGAGAAAACGTTGCGTTTCTTTTTGTATTCGACATAGTATTACTTTAGCGTATTGGTAAGAAAGTTGGTAGAGGCTTGGTCCTGTACGTACTTGTCGCAAGCCGGACCAGCTCGTTTTTCTGAAAGGTCAAAGGTCTAGGGGAATTCACTGGATCCACTTGTGACACTCTCTCACACAGTCATTCCATCAAAGAACAAACACGAGACAGAAAGACGGTGAGGTCATAGGTCAAATTGTCAAAATCTTTTAATTACCATGCCAGGGTGATGGAGGAATGAATCAACGTTAATGCGAGGGATAAATCAAGCAGAAGCAACAATACTCGTAATCACAATCATAATTATAATCATAATCATGTAAGAGAAGGAATGGCCCGCCAGCCAATCAAAAGTAACTTATCTGACAGTGTCCTTCACTCTTGTCTCGGCTGCTGCTCGCTGAACGCGAGCTGCGTGTCAATCGTGGTTCAACCGCTCAGACGTCACGAGGGCCCCTGCCCTTGGGAATCTTCGTCGCAGCGGTTCTTGATGCACCGGAGGGAAGAGAAGGGGGGAAGGGGAAGGGGAAGCAATTGTATTTGATCACAAGCACAACCATAGCAAACCAATTTGTATTCTTTCAAAGAGGCTTCTGCCTTTTCTCTCAGTCGTCGGTATTCGTTCTGTACGGACGGCTTCGGGCGTCGCAAGCGCGTCTTCACCTGGAGAGATGGACACAGGCGTTGCAAGTGTGTCTTCACCTGGAGAGATGGACACAGGCGTTGCAAGTGTGTCTTCACCTGGAGAGATGGACACAGGCGTTGCAAGTGTGTCTTCACCTGGAGAGATGGACACAGGCGTTGCAAGTGTGTCTTCACCTGGAGAGATGGACACAGGCGTTGCAAGTGTGTCTTCACCTGGAGAGATGGACACAGGCGTTGCAAGTGTGTCTTCACCTGGAGAGATGGACACAGGCGTTGCAAGCGTGGTATCTCCCCTCAACGTGGAGTGCAGGGAGGAAGGATGACGTAATATCTTGGCGCGGAGAGTGACGCAACCATCGGCGTCTCTTCTGGAGTGACGAGGAATGACGCAACTTCTGGCGCGGAGGAGTGACGCAATCCTCGGGGCGGCGTTAGATCTTGATGTTGTTTTTCGCCGATGCTGGCGCTGGTTTTCAGGCATATTTATACTTTCTGCACGGACGCGAGTGAACTCTGTCATTTTCCAGCCAATCGCAGGACCCCCATATAAGACGAGGCCCCTCCCTTGCCAAGTCTCCAGTAGCGTTCTCCCTTCCAACCAATGGAAACACTTTCCCGCGAACACGGGTATGAAATCGTTCGACTAAGCTATGGCTGGCGGAGCCATGATAATTCGCTATCCTCTACGGCCGGCGGAGCCATAATAGGTTAATCATAAAGAAGTAAACAACTTAAGCCAAAGGGGGAAGGGGGTGATCTCGCCACAGTGCTGCACGCGCTGTGCAATGGGTGACGATCTTGAACTCTACCGTGCAGGCATTGGAGTTCATGCTGCTTGTGGAGCCTGTGCTAGAGGACAGATAACAACCAACTCAGTGAACAGTGCGTGCACGTGCAACGTGGCCATCATGCTAGGTTTCATGAGTGGCGTTTTGATAAGTGCTCTGGCCTCACAGCTGTCAGTCAGCCTACGTACTCTTACTTCCAATGGAGGCAACGCATCCTTCAGCGGCTTTAAACAAGAGTGTCTTGTAAGTGAGATCTGCAATGAGTCAAAGCCGCTTTGGGGGGCTACATCCCTAATGAGAATCCAGCCAGGATCTGTTCCGTGGAAATTGTACGACGTGATGGCCACAGGCGTTGTGAACATTGGCTACGTGTGTGGTCGCTGCAGTGCAAGGTCTCTTGATTAGCAGCTATACGGCCAATTGGGAATGGGTGAACAGGAGATTTCGCGACACTTGGTTGGTACGTCGGCAACGATGTTTGTGACTGAAAGCTACCGGGTAAAAACATAATACTACCCGATGTACAGGCCTGGTACTTTTGAGAGCACACCGGAGAGGAGTGACGGGCTGCTGAGCTATCTGTGAAACACTTCCAGCATGATAATATTGGCGGGCAACGTGGAAACAAACCCGGGACCTGCCGTGGAAAAATGTGATCTGGAGGCGGCCTTGACAGCATTGAAAGACTCCATGACAGAAGTCAGACAACGGTCCCAGAGGACACTGACTGATACCTTGATGACCAATCAGAAATAACTTGGTGAAAGAATGTAGACAGTATCAGGAAATCTCGAGAATATTCGAGAGCTGAGTAAAGTCAAGAAGAAGCTGGGCCATTATGAAAGCTTCATAGGTCACCTAAGTGACAGACAGGCTGAAATAGAATATTATGGAAGAGAAAAAGGAACTTCAAGAACAGAGCAGCCTAAGGGCCAACGTCATCCTCTACAACATTCCCAAAGCATCCGGTGAGACGTTCGAATGCAGTGAGAAGAAGGTTATGGAAGCAGTCAACGAGAGCCAGGGGACATCAAGCGAGCTCACCGAATCGGAAAGGCGTCGCAAGACAGTGCGGCTGTTGATTGCTTGTCTCAGAGTGTAGACAAATATGTCATCCTCCAGGTGCAAGAAGACTTCAGGTGTAAAGGCCATACAAGGCTACAGTGTAATTCAATGAGATAAACATTTTGATTTGGAAGATTACCTCAGAAGAGGTAAATGGAAAAATATCGAAACCAATAAAGACATAATACGACTCATAGACGAGAATAAAACTAAGAATCTTATTAAAAAATTTATCACAGCAAGAGGACCCTTAAAAATGTCCGATAGACTGCTCGACCCCGCCCGTAGATGAGCAAGTCGGGGACACTCCACCAGAACGTGCCGCATGGTAAGCCTGCACTGGCAAGCACTGCGCTCTGATGGAGGCTCCGACCGCAACAAATAGGAGTGGGTCAGAACAGAATGGCTGATCCGGGAACGGCAGAATACCACCTCTTCTCTTCTGGCGAGTGATATGGGGGAGAGTCGCTCACCCCACGCAGAAGTTATTTCATAGAGTTTATGTGCCCTGCTGTCCCAGTCGGCCTAACACAGAAATGTTTTTGCGTAATGCGGGGTACCAGGTCGCCCGCCGGGATCCTACCCGGGGACGTGGGAAGGAAGAAAGCAGACTTGGCAGCCTAATCGGCTCTCTCATTACCCGAGATGCCCATGTGGCTAGGAACCCAGCAAAAGACGACCTCAGTACCCCCACACTGAAGCTGACAAAGATGTTAGAAGATACCGAAAAAGTCAGGATGGGAAATATCTCTACCCCGCAGAGCATGTAAGGCCGAAATCAAGTAAGAAATTATAAGGGCTCACAGCAATCTCTTGCTCTGGACTACACCAAGAGTGACCTCAAGTGCACTAAGCTCTACGGAGTAGATCGAAATCCCATCCGGTAAACGAAAGTAAAAGACTGAGTCCTGGCCGACAATGGGTGCCGCCACACGATCCCCGTCTTTAGAAAAATCTGTATATAAGGAGTAAAAATCTGCATAATTTGATAACATGTCCTGGAATTCACTCTGAAAAATGCAATGAATGTCAGCACTCTGACAAAGTTAGCAAAAGTAATAAAACGGGCTCAAGCATGAGCCACGGCGGAAACACATTGATAGAACAAGAAAAAATGTTGTCCAGCCGAATGTTCGCCGCCTTGCTGTCCTCCTCAACTCATATCCCCAACGGGGGGGGGGGGGGGGGGTACAGCTGGGCTTGGATGCGTAAAGATGCGGAAACTTCGGCTGGACAACACAAGGACAAGAGGGATTGGTCGGATTAGAACGTGAACGAATTACATACTGCAACGCAAGATTGCTTCTACGTAAATTAAGTGGAGGCTCGCATGCCTCTGCACAAAAACTCTCCACAGGAGAGGTGCGGAAGGCACCGAGGACTAAACGTAAACCCTGATGGTGTATGAGGTCAAGCATCAACAAGTACGACTTACGAGCTGACCCACACAAAACAACCGTAATCTAGTTTGGAGCGTACCAAGGCACGATAGAGGAGTGTTAAAATACTGCTACCTCCTCCCCAGTGGGAGTGACCAACAACTCGTAAGTCGGTTGAGGGCCTTGGTACATTTCACACGTAAATATTTGAAATGAGGTAAGAACGTCAACCGCCTGTCGAAGAGGATTCCAAGAAACTTGGTTTCCTCCACGAAAGGTAGAGGAAATGCATCTAAAAGTAAAACAGGATCAGGGTGTAATCTGCGACAGTGACAAAAGTGTACGCACACAGTTTTCATTGAAGAAAATTAAGAACCGTTCAAACCCGATCAATCCACAAAGCGATTGAGGGACAGTTGCAGGTGCCTCTCGATAAAATCCATGCTCTTGGCATGGCAAACAATTCACAAATCATCTACATTTAAAAAAGACTGAACTCCGGGAGGAAGACATTTTACAATACTGTTTTTCTTTATACTCAAAATAATAACACTCAAAATACTGTCTTGAGGGACGCCCATTTCCTGAGGATAAGACTATGAGAAAACCGGTCCAACGCGGACTCTGAAGGAGCGATAGCGCAGATAATGAATGAAATGTGGGAGTCGACCTCGAAGACCCATGGCGTGGAGATCGGACAAGATGCCATATCTCCACTTAGTTTGGCAGGTCTTCTCGAGGTCGAAAAAGACTCAAACACAATGTTCCTGACGTTAAAATGCATCCCGCACAAGGCTTTCAAGACAAAAGAGATGATCAGCCGTGCTACTCCGCCTCCTGATGCCGCACTTGACGTCACTGAGGACCCCATGCTTCTCCAGGAACCAGACGAGTCGAGCGTTAGTCATCCGTTCTAAGGTCTTGCAGGCACAATTTGTTAAGGATATTGGACGATAACTGACAGGGTCTTTAGAATCCTTACTCGGTTTAAGAACCGGAACGACAATAGACTCCCGCCACGAAGGTGGGAAAGAACCCGCGGTGACCAAATAGTATTAACAATCTCAAGTAACAACTGGAACTATAGTTTAGTCAGATGCTTGAGCATCTGATAAGGGATGCCATTGTCGCGAGCAGATTGCAGATTTGGGGGGTTAATGTTCGTGTTGATGTTACTTGTGTGTGCACGCTTGGCGTGTAGTGTGTCTGTAGCGCGTTATCGCGCTCCTCGTCCGCGCTTTTCGCTGTTTCACGTGAGGGGTGACGAGGTGAGTAAACTCTGTGCGCCCTCGCACGGGATTTGCGAGGCCGGCAGGGGTGAACGCACTGCTCGTTGGATTTTGGGGAAGATTGGTTTTGGAGAGTCAGATGCTAACTTGTGAGCATAGAGGCAACATCGCTGTTGTGGTGGTTGCCGGAATTGTGGTGAGACCGCTGTCGACCCAGTGCGTGGCGTGCCTACTGCCAGCCCAGAATCGTTAGCGACTGTATTGTCGTTGTCGGCGTAGGCCGAACAGAACCATCACCAGGGGAAGGGCCGAGTTTCTTCCATGTGAGTATTTGTTTGTGTGTAAATGTCTTTGTGAAAGTTTTCACTAGATCGTTAGTCTGTTCTAGGGGTGGGTGGGAAGTTGAAATAGGCAGTACAATTTTAGAACTGGTCTTTTGTCGTTCATTCATTTGCCTTGTTCCCATCTCGCCTCATTTGCATCATGTCATGGTTCGTGGTAGGTTTGCTGTTGTTTGGATTTGCTTGATTTGGGTAAAAGTTAAATGCTCGAAATGGCCCTAGTTTGAGGCTAAGGCTAAGACTGTGTTTTGAATGAGTGCCGTCATATTCGTTACGGTGGAATGGCTATTTCCAGTTTAGTGGGGTGTAACAGTTTGAGTTGGGATTTGTGTGCCATGTGTTATGCCATGTTAGCTAATTCTGGCCATTTAGGCCTGTGTGGATTGTATGTTTCACGACCGTCATCGTCCAAGGTCCTCGTGGCTCCTCGTCGCTGTCGTCGTCGTCATCAACGGCCATTCATCATCCTCGCATCCCTGACTGTGCTTGATGCTCATCGCCCTGAGCTCACCTGGTCCAGGGGAAGGTCAACTTCATTGTCACCTTGTTTCTTCATCTCCGTTCTGCGGCCTTTCGCTGAAGGGCCCCATGTGACAGGGGTGGACAGCTGTAGCTGTTGTGATGGCGTGTGAGTGACAGTGGTGGACAGTTGTAGTTGTTGTGCTGGCGTGAGATAGACAGTTGTGAACAACCATAGTTTTGTTGTGATTGCGTGCAATTGATAGTTGGGGGGGACAACCATAGTTTTGTTGTGCTTGCGTGAAGTTGACAGTGTTGGACAACCATAGTTTTGTTGTGCTTGCGTGAAGTTGACAGTTGTGGACAACCATAGTTTTGTGGTGAGTACGTGAAATTGACATTCGTTGGACAACCGTGGTTTTGTTGTACTTGCGTGGGTATGGTGGTGTTGTGGCTAAGGCTGCACCGTGAGAGCCACGGGCAACCATTAAGGTTTTGTTGGGTTGGGAGGGGAATGCGTTTTCACCCGTGTTGGGTTTGAGGTGTGTGGTGTAGCATTGTTTCATCTTTCATCGATTGGTTGCATAAATTGTAGGTCATCAATCATCTATCGTCATTATCATCGTTCACTTTCGCATCCATCTACTTCATTCTGCGGCATGGCCGGGGAGTGAATAAATCTTTGTTATCCAATAGTAGTCTTTGAGTTCCTGACTCCCTCTGCATGAGAGGTTAAGGTCCCACCTAGCAGGTGTGGGCGCGACAGCCATCAGGACCAGGATATTTTTCATGGGCGTTTCTCGAGGAGTCGAGAAGCTCCCGCAGAGAAAAGTTGTCAGACTCGAACCTGAGGCGAACCTTTTCCCGCGCCGCTTTGTTCCGTTTCAACGACGGATTACAGAAAGAAATAGGCGAGTTGTGGGAAAAGGTAGCAGCTACGGCATCAGCAATCTCAGGTGTCGAGTCGACAGTCCTCCCATCGACTGAAAGATGAGACGGGAGAAGAAAGAAACTTCCCCGAGATTATCCGCACCATCTCCCACGTCTTGCGAATAGGAGTTATGGAGGAGAGCTGACTGATGTACTCTCTCCAGGACTGCCACCTGGCAGTGTGAATGGTGCGGCGAGCCTTGCTTCGAAGTTTCCTGACACGGCAAAGATTCTTGGGGCATGGGTTCTTCGAAAAAGGCGGAGAGTCTTATTTCTCTTACGGAGAGCATTTCGACACTCCTGGTTAAACCAGGGACGCTGCACCTGCCATGGTGCTGTCGATGTCTGAGGGATTGACAAGTGGGCAAATTCAATTAAAACGTTGGTAAACGAGCCTACAGGGTCATCACCGCCATCGAAGGCTTCAGCACGGAGCCAAGATTCAGAGAGGGATCGAAAGAGAGTCCAGTCGGCTGCCTGGAGTTTCCACCGAGACGGCCTCTGAGCAGCAGAGAGTCTGGCAGTTGTCAGCACGACTGGAAAGTGGTCACTCCCATGAAAGTCCACCCGCACCTGTGAGTAAAAAATTCTAGGTCAAAGAGGGGAGCATAATAATTATACTGAGATCGATGACGGTAAATGACCCAGATGCAGGATGGAGATACGTAGGCTTCTTAGTGTTAAAAAAGATAGAAATCATTATCACTTACGAATTTTTCATAAAAGTTTACTACGAGCTTCAGTGATACTACCACTTCACAGGGTGTTATAGCCATTACAATACCCAAATAATAGAAACGGTGGTGGCAACTGAGTAATTAAATGTTCTAAATCGGCGCGATTTAAAGAGGAGCTGGGGGGTATTTACACGGAACTTATGGTGATAGGTCTGTGAAGTGTTAACCGCACAGCCACTGCCTGCAGTGGAGTGGACAGGGAAACGAGACCATGCGGAACATTTCCCACCAGAACACACACTCCACCCACAGCTCTTTCCAAAAAAGACGAAAAGGTAGTAAAACCACGAAGATATACTTTATCACAGGAGCTTAACATAGTCTCTTGTAAACATAGAACAAGAGGATTAAGCATCGATATTAACAATAAAAATCTTCTCATAATTAGCCTTTAAACCTCGACAGTTCCACTGAACAATAGTGCTTATTTTTTTTAGGGGAGTGGATACAAATCTGAGGAGCCTGCAAGATAGGATCTATCGTCTTCATCTCCTCGGAGACCTACAGCTCACTAAAACGATAATGCTGCTGCAACGGGTCTCGCTCTTCTGTAGATAGCAGGTCTGCTGTGGATGGAGCTCGTTTCCCGACTTCTTTGACGCCTTAGTAGGTAGCCGAGACGACTCAGGAAGCTTCGACGCCTTCCTGAGTGCCTCTCCAGAAGTCGTCTGGACGGCAGAAGAAGTCGATTCAGACACGGACTTAAAATGTCACCCTTCGGCCAAGTAGCACAAGTCTGACAAGCCACAGACTTGGCCGACTTCACTGCGGAGGCATACGTTGGACCATATGGAAGTCAAGTCGAAGCCTTCACGAGTCGTCTCGCCTCAGGAAAGGATATGCCCTTTGTGACTTTCACCCTCTGGATCTCTCTCTCATGCTGCCACTTGGGACAATCCCGAGAGAACATGAGTGAGAACCAGCGCAGTTGGCACATTTAGGGGTGTTGCGGCAGCCATCGTCCCTATGGTCATCGCCGCTGCATCGCCCGCAGCGGGCAGTGCGACTGCATGAATCCTGGTGGTAACCAACTGCTGGCACTTGAAGCAGCGTAGTGGATTGGGGATTAACGGATCCACAACGATTCGGAGGCAGCCAGTCTTCACGAAGGTAGGGAGAGTAGGGGTTGCAAAAGTCAACTTAATCGAGTTGGTGGACTTGACTACACCATCACGTCTGGCTGTCAACTTTCGGGCACCCCTCACCCCCTGGTCTGACAGTCCTTCTAGTATTTCCCCTTCAGTTCGATCTGCAAGGTCTCTGCATCGAATGATACCTTTACAGGCATTGAGGCTCGTGCGATGCTCGACCTTTACAGGAACGTTGGCAAATGACGATGCCTTGAGGAGTTTGCTTGAGTGGGTCTTCTTGGTTACTTCCACAAGAAGGTCGTGACCACTCCTGAGCCTTTTGACCTGCTTGGGCTCGCCAGCAATACCTTGTATGGCTTTAGTGATAGCAGACGGAATTTCCTTGTTCTGTGGGTTATCTTGAGTGAGAACGGACGAGTAAAATCCGAGGCCAGCTGTCATCATCAAAATGGGGAGTAGAGTCCGAAAGGCTCTGCGAACTGGAGGAGAACTCTTTTTGTGTTTTGGAAAGGTGACTTTATCGTTTGGTAGTTTCTATTGTGGTATAAGAAAAAATCAACCCCTGCACTCCCCACCCACCACAAAGCCCAACAGGGGGACACGGTCTGCGTGTATGACCGGTGCGTCGCCGTGCCAGGGCTATGCCGGGGATTTACTCATGTAGAGTGATGCGCTCTCACTACTTCACATTACACGATTGACCCATGAGCCGCCGCCTTCGAAGTCACCAGGAAATTACATCTAGACTAAACAAATTACCAAAAAGGAGGGGAAAGGAGGAAAGGCAAGGAGGGGCATAATCCCTACAATGAATGGTGACACCTCGGGCAGACGCGACCAGCCGATTGGTCAGACCGGGTCCATCTGACGACTGTCTAGGGGAAGTCCGGGCCAAAGTGGTGTGTTGGGTCGACTGCTGCCGCAGCTCCCCTCAGCCACCAGGATCCCTTCCTCCCCCGACATGGAAAGCAGCGCACGGCCAACACGCTACCCCACTACGTAGGGGAACACATTTACCAGGGTCCCAGTTCGACAAGGAGAGGCGAGTCCAGATAGTCACCTCTCCCTGCCTCTCCCTCACCGCGGAGAGGTTGGGATTAGACTTCGGGGGTAGGGGGGGGGGGGGGAGGGGCACATCGGCGGAAGAGGACATGGAGGAACATGAGAGCGGGATCAGAGAGTCCACAGTTAGATCTTTCAGAGATAGTAAAGTTCTGCAACATTAAATACGCTTGTTAATTAAGCCTAGCAATATCCATTTTACACAATTTTAGCCGGTACTCAATTACTTTAGTATAACTACTTATGTATACGGGGATACATCCCAAATCACCGTTAACTATCTGATTTGGGGTTCTGGTACCAAATCCTATACATTTCTTACATACAAAGACATCAGCAGTTTACACCTTTCTTTGTTTCTATAGTCCCCAAATCTCAGCACAATACAGCAAGTTGAGTAGGGCCTGCGACTCTAGCATTCTAGTGAATACTAAAGTTTTTATAGATCGCAGACGCCACACCTCTTTCGAGTTTTGTACAATCCTTCTTATCCTTCTCGTAGAGAAGTCTTCTAGTGACGTTGCTGATGAAAGTCTGGTAGTGAACACATAGCCCAAGCACCTGTATTGATTGACCACATCCTACCTCAACCCGTTAAGGGAGATTCTTTCTCCTGAAGCAAGGTGGCCACCTTTTGTGAAGACCGTTATCTTTGTCTTTTTTCCGTTTACGGAAAGGCTTGACGAGTTAGGCACTTTGACAAGGTTATTAGTTTGATTTTGAAGCCTGGCAGGTGCAGTGGATATCAGAGTTATATCATCCGTGAACACCAGTAAGAAGATCTCGTTCATGCCTGGCATCAACTGGACTCCATGCTTTCCATTACAATGCACATATTCAGCAACATAGTTGATATATAGGGATACAAGTCCCGGGGACGCAGTTGCGCCCTGCTTCACGCCGACAGAGCATGGGAAGAAATCAGACAGGGTGTGCTGCCAACGAACACATGATTGCACGTCGGCATAAATGGCTCTCAACAGTGGATGATATTTTTTCGACAATCCAGCTTCCTTCAAGATTCTCCAAAGATACCTATGGTTTACCGAATTAAAAGCCCTTCTTTAATCCACAAAGCAGACTAATAACTTCCCCCGATCTTCATCAAATGCAAGTTTCAAAATCATAGCATACAAAGTAAAACGTGAACAGCTATGGAGTGATTGGCTCGAATACCGCTTGCTCCACATACATTTTGCTTTAATTCTCCATCCACTTTCGTAAACGACCCGCGAGCAAAGATCTGGGGACTTGATAAACAGGAGAAAATAGA
>JAWQFJ010034912.1:12500-33745 GCA_034096865.1 Theodoxus fluviatilis | reverse complement strand
GTGTGTGTGTGTGTGTGTGTGAGTGTGTGCGTGTGTGTGTGTGCGCGCGCGCGTGTGTGTGTTTGTGCGCGTGTTGCATTTGTGTGTGTTCGCGCAAGCTAGAGTACATTTGACGACAAACAAACTATACCAAAATGGCAAACCTCAGCACTCAGTAATCTAGACATGGTCGTCTCCTGCTCTCCATCCCGCAGTTCTGAATATCTTATTCGGGTTGTAGTCTCTTCAGTGGTGCCACAGATGTCTTTGTCACAGAGAATGAGCCAGCATGCAGGCCGTGTATAAGGGTACATGTGTGTTTGAGGTGTGTCCAATGATTCTACTGCATGGAAAAATCATATAGATGCTTTTATTTGTATTACTTTGTTTCAAACGGAAACCCTGCTAAGTAGGTATGGATGTGATAATTTCCTTATTTAGGTTTTGATAAGAAATGCGTTGTATTTCTTCAAATAAATTCACTGATTCTCTCTGACAGTCTCAGGTATGTCACTCAAGCCATGTTAATTGCATTGTGAACGAAAGGACTGATCGCATACCTTCATCAAATCATTACACGAACTGTGGCCCAGTGGTTAGCGCGCTCGATCTGCAGTCACTAGCGGCTAATGGGTGCGGTGTTCGGAGCTGCGTTGCGCCTCAGTCACATTATTGAGCAAGGTGCTTAACTCGCACTGTTTCTCCCTACAACGGAGTAAAACTGGGTAGGCCTACGTGAGAGGGCAGCGATGGCATACTGAAGTGTGAGTAACCTGTGTTTGCGGCCATGAGCCAGCATCGGGTTGGAATACTTCCCGTGCAGTGCAGTTGGTGCTGGTACCCTACTCTGTGCGTCTTGTCTGTCACGGTGCTTGTTGTCAGGTGCCAGTGAAGGATTGATCATGCAGCCCAGTGATCATGGGTGTGCAGGAAATCTACCTCGATCTTCCACCAGCTGAAGTCCTCACAGCCATGCCCCTGGAGCCATATTTTCCCCAGGCCGCAGTTCATCAACACAATCTTTCCCTCTCCTTGTGTTTGCATCGGGTGCGGTCTCTTGGTGAGGCAGCTGGGGTGGTAGCATCTCTCTTCTGCGTTTGTCAGTATGTCAAGCTGTGCACCCGAGGCAACGATCCACCCCACCAGCCTCCCCACACCCCTTTGTTCTACCCGTTAAAGAAAATGGAATGTGATTTTGACCCTTTTTTGTTCAGGTTTTTCTTTTTCCTCTTTAATCTTTAAAATGTTGTGAGCTGAAAGCAGACTCCTTTTGTATGTCATCTAATTAAAACAAGAATTAATATTTGATATTTGGGGTTTGTCATACTTTTCATGAACAGCTCTAGAATAGCTTTTTCAGCAGCACAGTCCCAGATAGCATGAAAACGTTGTAAAAACAATTTTTTAATGTTTTACAGAAACGTTTGAAAAACGTTTGCAGAAAACATTTCCAAAATGTTTTCTTGCACATTTTATTAATGTTTTAGAAAAGTTTATTGAAAACAAAAATCAAACCAAAATCAAACCAATCTAAAACGTATTAATATGTTTTATAATGGTTTGAATTTGGTTCCTTTTCCGTTTACAAGAAACATTTCTAAAACGTTAATGAAATGCACAGGGAAACATTTAGAAAACGTTTTCTGCACATGTTAATCAAATGTTTCTGGAAAACATAAAAAATGTTTTTAAAACATTTAATGGCACAAAAAACAAGTTCTGCAGGATGCGTTCAGATTAGTAATAAATCAGGACCAAAAAAAAATTTCTCTATTGACATAAACATACATTTATTTCAGAATTTGACAAGAAAGAAATGTAAATATCGTAACAATATATGCACAGTAATCATGAACAAGATGAAAATATTGCAGATTAGTATTGCATGTGCCTCGGGGCATGTCATGGGCAACTTTAAATTTTTAATGGATTGGAATATTAAAATTTTCTAAATCTAATTTCCAAACAAAAAGAGCTACAGAAAATCTTATTTGCAAATTTGAAATTGGCGTGCCTCAAAGATGAACAAAACCCAACCTGTCATTGCATTTATTTTATTTTAAAATTTGAAAATTGCACTGAAGTAGCTCTGCAATGGTTAAACTTACAGAAGATCTGACCACACGTTTTGATTTAGTGTGCCTCAAGGATGCACAAAAATAGTGATTCATTAAATTTCTAATTGAATTCAATACATTTAATTAAAATGTAAATTTTACATATGTAAGGAAATTATTCAAGAACAAGAAATGCTACAGAAAATCTTGCTTAGGGGCAGGGCATGCGCAACTGTAAATTTAAAGTTGGATTTAATTAAATGTTAATTCATTAAATTATATATTTTACTTATGTAAGTTTATAACTCGAGAACGTTAAAAAAAGACATCGGAATGCACATTTGGATTGAGCGTGCTTCAAGGCAGGACTTGGGTGATTTTTAATTTGAATTTGAATTTCATTTAAGAAATTTAAAAAGCAAGATCTGGACTAAAATAGACGAGATATGGGTTCAGCTACGTATATTAGAGAGAGACACACACAGAGAGAGAGAGAGAGAGAGAGAGAGAGAGAGAGAGAGAGAGAGAGAGAGAGAGAGAGAGAGACAGACAGAGAGAGAGACAGACAGAGACAGAGAGACAGACAGAGACAGAGAGAGAGACAGAGATGCAGGCAGACAGAGAGACAGAGACAGAGATTGATTTATTGATTGACTTTTATTGAGGCCGACGACCCAAACAGTTCAATATACAGTTGAAAAAAACCCACCGATATAATATACTCACGGTCATAAGAAACGCGAAAAAGTTAGTCCACCTTCGCCATATCCTAACACTTCCGTATGCTTCATCAATGCAGAATCTGCACTCACCTGTGAACACCACACGTCATCACTGTTGCCTGCGCCAGTTGATTCTAGCCTGAGCCCACTAGAGACGAGCCTGGCGATGACGATGAGTCAGCACCGGTCCTGGAGCTAGACGACGGTTTAGTAGCCCGTTCTCCTTCAGGCGACGGCGCACTGTCCTGGCGCTGACTCGACGTTGGGCATTGCCTGGCAAGTTTGCTGATGTGGTAGTCGCCTTCAGGAACTTTTCTTGCCGATGGCTTCTTAAAATGTAGCGGTCTTACTGAGGGGTCGTAGCTCGAGGCCTACCTGACCATGGTCCATCAGCAACCGTGCCTGGAAACGGTGCTCTAGACGGTAGATAGTCGAGAGGTGAACATTGAATAGGTTTGCGACTCTTCTGTGAGGAACACCAGCCTCCAAATGGCGAAGCGCTCGGTTGCGTTCTTCTGCTGAGGACTGATGAAAAGGAAAGAGAAAATGTTCAGCCTGCTTTTTATTGAGGTACAACCCCTGAACACTGCTACAGCAAGCAAATTTTGCTGCACAACTTGCAAGTGCCTCCCATGAGGCGATCACCATGCCGCATTTGACAGTCCTTTGCCACTGTAAACGCTGTGCACGAAATGTGCACGTTGTGCGGTAGTTAAGAGTGCAAATGCATAGGCATTGTACGCAAAATATCTCAAGATTGTATTTAAAATATTAAAAATACACACTAAATTCTTCGCGTTTATGTCCGTGAGTACATGTAGAGTTACATTAAAACATTCCTCGTTTTATACAAGTCGTGGACGTGAACACTGTGAACATTTTCCTGTCTGCAATGCTAAATACAGACTGATTAAAAACATTCCGTTTTAAATAGTATATACAAACTCTTTAACAAATTCATCCCCGAGGCACCTTAATGTAAAAGGCTAGTATGAGAGAGAGAGAAAGCCGCTAGACGCTTTTGTGAGAGAGACAGAGAGAGAGAGAGAGAGAGAGAGAGAGAGAGAGAGAGAGAGAGAGAGAGAGAGAGAGAGAGAGAGAGAGAGAGAGAGAGAGAGAGAGAGAGAGAGAGAGAGAGAGAGAGAGAGAGAGAGAGAGAGAGAGAGACAGAGACACAGAGACAGAGACAGAGACACACAGAGACAGAGACAGACACAGAGACAGAGACACAGAAAGACAGAGACACAGAGAGGCAGAGATACACAGAGACAGACAGACACAGAGACAGAGACACATAGACACAGAGAGACAGAGACACAGAGAGACAGAGACACACAGAGACAGAGACACACAGAGACAGAGACACAGAGAGACAGACATAGACAAAGAGAGACACAAACAGACAGAGAGAGAGAGAGAGAGAGAGAGAGAGAGAGAGAGAGAGAGAGAGAGAGAGAGAGAGAGAGAGAGAGAGAGTAAAATTGATTTGCACTTGGATGCCCACATGTGCATGTGTGTTTGTCTCTTCATGAGTGAGTGTGTGTAAATAGGTTATTCTGTGGAATCAGATTAAGTACACACTGTTAGAAAGTAGAATTATAGAAACTAAACCCTATATACTTGGAAGTAATATTGAATGCAAAGCACATATAGTCTCACAGTATCGATGACCCTCACACGCTATATAATACATTGCTGCAGGAAATGTCACAGTGTTCACTAATTCAATTTTCTCAGCTTTCCATTAAGAAAGGCCTGTCTATATGATGTTGTGATGATGCATTGCACTGATTTTTAAATATTTATTTATAAAAGGGCTTACTTTTCACCATCAATTGTCAAAATGAAGGAGTTACGTCCCCTTGACCACAAACATTTTTGTCTAATTGATGAGGAGAGCAACACATTTAGGACCAAAATCAGAAATCAAAGGGAAAATAGCAAAGAAGACCTTTTGAGGAGGTGATATAACTCAGCCAAAGTTTCTTTTGCATCATGTTACTGGACTGGGAAGATAAATCATTTGAACTCAAGAGAAGATATAACTGGCCAGGAACCTTTTTTCATGCACCTTTTGTTGTAATCTTTGGAGGAAGTCATGATCGGGCTTACGTGTGGATACTGAATAATAAGAAAACACATATGATTAAAAGCCACAACCTGATAAATTTGGAGTCAGCTGAAAAACTGTATATCCAGTTTACGAAGCTGACTGAGGCCTTCCAGCAGCTTGGAGCGGGAATGGTTGGGCCAGGATGTAGCGCCAGGATGTAGCAGGAAGCAGGCAGGGATGCAGCCAGGATGTAGCGGGAAGCAGGCAGGAATGCGGCGTTGGTGGTAATCAACAGAGTATGGTCTCGAGTTGCTGACCCAATACGTCACATAGGTGTAGGTGCAACCTAGATTTTGACCTGGCAGCTTGCAGGAGTGTCTTCCAATTCTACAAGCAGGCTTGCTGAAAGACAGAGATTTTCACCTGCCTGCCGGGCTGGTGGATAGTTCACGAGCCCCAAGACTTTCAAAAAGATTTTCAACAAAGTTACATGTTAACAGCTATGAGACTTTCAGATTTGAGTTGTGTGTGCCTCGGGGCATATCATGGGGCAACCTTAAATTTAAATTTAATTTTGTCAAAATTTCATTTCCGAGCTAAAGGGCTACAGAAAATCTTACTGCAGCTTTAGAATTGTATGCAGCGACTCAAGTATGCTTAAAAAGTCTCTGTCATTGCATTTAATTCAAATTTCATAATTTAATTTAAAATTCAAATTTTGAAAATTGTATGGTAATAGCTCCGCAATGGTAAAACTTAGAGAAGATCTGACCACACATTTGGACTTTTTGTTCCTCAAGGATACATACAAACAGAGCTTCATCAAATTTCTAATTACGCTTAAATCATTGAAATAAAATTTTAATTTTACACATGTAAATAAATAACTAAAAAACGAAACATGCTACAGGACATCTGATTGCAGATTTGCATTGAGCATGCCTCAGGGCAGCACATGGGCATCTGTTAATTCTAAATTTAATTTGATCTAATTCTTAAAATTTGAATTTAAATTTTACTTTTGTAAGTTTATAACTCGAGAAAGGGTAGCAGGACACATGGGCGACTTATGATTTTTATTTGATTTTAATTAATTTTTAAAAAGTTTATTCGGACCTAATTGCAGGTTTACATTACATGTGCAAATGGGGCAGGTAATAGACAACTTAGATTTAATTGTTTGAAGGAAGTTCACATTCAAACTGTTTTTGAGTCAACATTTCTAAAACATTTTTTCAAAGTTCGCATTCAATCAGTTTTTGCGTCGACATTTCTAAAAAGTGTTTTAAATGTTTCATTGTGAACCGTCAACGTAAATCAAACCATTCAAATCAAAATAAACATTTTAAAAACGTTTTCATCCAACCTATCTGGGGTTGCCAACTTAAAGATATTTTGTTACTCGAGATGCACAGTTACAAGAGAGACTTCATTCCTCTCAATTCATAGATTCAACCAATCTTGTGAATGAACACTAAACCGTCTTGTAACAAACAAAAGTGTTAAAATTAAAACGACACCACTGTGATTCCAAAGATTTATAGTTTACAGAGAAGAAAAATGCATCAATATCTATTGCCACAGAAAAAAAACACTTCTTCAGGTGGTCTGTCTCTCACAGAAACACACCCACACTTGCCATACAAATGGTCAAATGGTGGGCATCACAAGCTTCAATGTAACAATAGAACCAAGGGTGTAACATAATTGCAACTACAAAAAGCATGAGGTATATAAAATGAACTACACTAACACCAAAAGTATAAATTTGAACACACTGACACACACATTTTCTTCAACCCAACAACAAAAAACACTTCTTTCCAGTACATAATTTCATTAACATAAAAAATAAATCAATTCATACAAACAACTCCAGTGAGAACTCTTCTTTAACAACATTTAGATGTAAATGAGGAAGGACACATATGACACTGAATATGATGTGAATGCAATCACATGCACATAGCTGCAGCTCCTGGTCTTGATATCACAATGGTTGATAAGGCATTGCAAAGTTGTAACACAAGCAGGTGTGGCAGCTCTGGAGGCCTGCCCAGGCACCGCATGGTGTATTGCCGCCATGTTGATCACAGCTGGTGTGTAAAGGGTACAAAGTCAATGTGACTGGCACAACAGCTACAGACTGCCTCATGGTTCACTCTCTGGGAACATTTATGCTTCCTTCGTAAACCATACCTAAAAATGGGGGGCGCAAGCACAGACTAGTCTCAGGGTAATCAACCATCAAACATGCGCACAACACAATTTGTTGATGGGAGTTACATTACAGAATGAATGAAAAAACATTAGTGCTTTGTTTGCAATGTATGTGTTTTTTTGGTCTGCATGCTCTTATCAAGAGAGAGAAGAAAAAAACCCAGGTTGTTGGTGGAGGAGTGCAAAATGGCTAAAATGACAATTCACATCATCTTACAACATGAAGCACAGACATTACCAGATGACACATGTTTACTTGTTACTCCCTAACACACCGTGACAGCAGATTGTTGCAATGCTGCTATTTAACTAAGGAAACTGGTTGAGCAAGTGCATGTTAGTAGTGCCTGTTATTTCATAGGCTGCACACATGGTGAATTCTGCATTCTCTGTTTCAGAGACATGATTAAAAAATTTCCAACCAAACGATCCCCACACCCATCATCACTAAAATCACAGAAAATCATTCACTAATATGATTTCCTTTCATCCTCTTCATCGCACCATAATATTGAGCATAAAAAATGCCTCAACAACAGTAAGGCAGAGGAAAAACAGCCAGAAATGACTGATTTTTTTTTCTTCTTTAACATCAAAGTCTTAAAAAAGAAGTAAAAGAAACATAAAAATATTATCAAACTAAATATTGCTGATGTAACATGACAGATATAAAGAATTGCATATATCTTTTAGGAGAAGGCAATGTGTGTGCAAGTTTTTATGTATTTATTTATTTCAAAAACGTATTTCCTGCATCATATCTGACAACCCAGCTTCATCTTCAGGTCAGAATACCTACAAAAGTGGTATGAACACTTCTCCCATGTTCCTCCTTGCCTTCAGCAAGCACTTGTGATCATCTGACAATCTACTTTCAAAGCACAAACCCATTTTCTGCCTCTTCTGATACCCACTTTAGACTGCTTATCCACCAGATTAGAGAGAGGGAACAAAACCCTCCACATGACTTGCAAACAGCAACCTTTTGACAGCATTCAACATTACTCCTTCGTTTCTGTGAGCTGGAACACGTCGGGATCGTAGTCAACACCTGAGGTGCTGCTTTTGAGGTCTGCGAGAGTATCTCCTGAGAGTACCTGGCTTGCCTCCCTTTCCTTCCGCTGTGCCTCCTCCTCCTTGGCCTTCTGCTTGGCTGCTCTCTCCTCCTCTGCCAGCTGCTGCTGTGCCTTGAGCAAGCTGGCTGTGTACTCCTTGTCAAACTTGCTCCCGTCTCGGATGAGCTGCAGTCGCACCGGGTGTCGGTAGGGATGCAGGTGGTAAATAAATGACTCCCAGTTTACCTGGAAAATTAATTATAGACATGTTCTGGGTACAAAATCAATTTCCAATTCGAGTGCAAATTGAAAAACACACACAGGTAGTGCATTCATAAACCTCTCTCTGTTCATCTGGAAAGGGAAGCATAGACATGTGGTGAGTACATATACAATTTCCAGTTTGCATGCAAAATGAAACACAGATAGGTCTTGTATGAATAAATGATGCCATATTCACCTGGAAAATGGAACATGCATGGGTGACAGCATAATTTCAGTGCCCATGCCCACTGCACCCCATGCAGTGAGTGTATCCAGGGTCGGGACTTGTCAGCCATACGTGATCCCATGAATGAAAAGAGCACGACACATGACATCACTGAGCTGATGGTCAGATGGAGGAGAAGAAGAAGTCAACTCACCTTGTCCACGCCAACAAGGCGTATCTCCTCCATCCGCTCCTCTATGTAGGCCACAGGGTCCTCGGGCATGACCACCATGAGGGCTGCGATCAGGCTCTCAAACATCTGAGGAATCTTGTTGGTGGCCAAGTAGAGCTTGGCCTTGTCTCTGGGACTCATGCGCTCCATCCTCAGCCTCTCCTCCTCCTGCTTTTTCTCACACTCGACCTTCCTGCAACACCATTGGAAAGAACAATTTGGAGATGTCTGTCATATTGGGGCATTGTGTATTGGGACTGCTGAACAGATTAAAACCTCAGGCAGAGAAAATCATTGCTGAAGAGCAGGCAGGTTTCAGACCAGGTAGGAGCACCACCGAACAGATCTTCAATCTGAGAGTCCTGTGTGAGAAACATCTACAACACCAACAAGATCTGTACCATGTCTTTATAGACTTTAAGAAAGCAGTCTGGCATGCTGCGCTGTGGGCCACAATGAGAAGCTACAACATCAGGTCCAAGATAATCAAAGTCGTCGAACATCTCTATGAAAGAGCGACCAGCACAAACCTATTCAATGATACCACAGGCAAATGGTTCAGGACAACGGTCGGAGTCAGACAGGGCTGTCTACTCTCCCCCACACTCTTCAACCTCTTCCTCGAAATGACTGATGCCCTAGCAGACCACGAAGGATCAATCAGCATCGGTAGCAGAAAGATCACCAACTTACGTTTTGCTGATGACATTCATGGAATAGCAGGAAGTGAAGAAGAGCTGACTAGTCTTGTCGAGCACCTGGACAAGACCTCACAGGCATATGGCATGGAGATCAGCACCGAGAAGAACACGGTGATGACAAACAATCCTTGAGGCTTCAAAATGGAAATCAAAGTGAAGGGCCAAAAACTGGAAGCTGTGAACAACTTCAAATACCTGGGATCTATCATAACTGATGAAGGGTCCAAACCAGAGATACTGTCCAGGATAGCACAAACAACAGCAGCATTGGCAAAGTTGAAGCCAATATGGCGTGACAGAAATATCACTATCGCGACAAAAATCAGGCTCATTCACACGCTGGCCATCTCCGTATTCTTGTATGCATGCGAGTCCTGGACACTCACATCTGAACTACAGAGACGGATACAAGCCCTGGAAATGAGATGCTACTGCAAGATCTGAACATCTCATATAAAGACCATATCACGAATGAGGAAGTCAGCAACAGGATCAGGAGAGCAATTGGACAGTACGAAGACCTGCTCTCAATCGTGAAAAGCAGAAAGCTGAAGTGGTATGGTCACGTGTCAAGAGGCATTGGGCTGGCCAAGACCATCCTGCAAGGTACCGTACCAGGTGGGAGAAGGAGAGGCAGGCAGAGAAAGAGGTGGGAAGACAACATCAAAGAGTGGACAGGCTTGATCTTTGCTGACTCACAGCGAGCCACAGAGGATAGAGATCGATGGAGGAAAATTGTCCGAAAGTCATCAGTGGTGCCTCAACAACCCATCTCAGGGTTAAGAGACTGAACTGAACTGAACTGTGTTGGGACTACACTTAAAATAGTGGCCATAGATTAACATATTAAGATAATATTAATGTGGTGAAAACAAGTAAAATTAAAAAATCATGTCCCCCAAACGTGTTAGTAAACATGTAAAACAAGAAGGGCAAAGCCCATACAACTCACATGCTTGACCTTGACCTTTACATGACCTTGACCTTCAGGCGTCCTTCAAGGTCAAGGTCAAACAACTAAACCTAGCAATGACATCATACACTAAGAACTGCTTTACACATTTTTCCTACCAAAATACATGTGACCTTGACCCAAGGTCAAGGTCATGCAACACAAAGCTGTTAATTCAAGACATAGGAAGCACAATGGTGCTTATTGGCACTTTCTACCATGAGATATGGTCACAGTGGTTCACTACCCCATTTTGGTCACATTTCATAAGGGTCAAAGTGACCTTGACCTTGATGATATGTGACCAAATGTGTCTCATGATGAAAGTATAACATGTGTACTACAATGTTATGAAGTTTGGAAGAGTTATCTTCCATAGTTCATGGTCAAGGTCACATCAAAATATGTATACAATCCAACTTTAAAGAGTTCCTGTGACCTTGACCTTGAAGCAAGGTCAAGTCACTGTGTATGTTTTTGTACGCCTTGTAATCCTACACTATCATGCCAAATTGGGTGTTGATAGACTTAATAGTCTCCAAGAAAAATCCAACGTTAAAGTTTTTTACGGATTAATGGATGCCCGGCGCCCGGTCTGCCCAAACGCCCGGTCTGCCCGAACGCCCAGACGGACACCTGGACGCCTGGACGGACAACACAGGTGACCTATTATGAAATTATAACATGTGTACTACAGTGTTATGAAGTTTGGAAAAGTTATCTTTCATAGTTCAGGGTCAAGGTCACTTCAAAATATGTATACAATCCAACTTTGAAGAGCTCCTGTGACCTTGACCTTGAAGCAAGGTCAATCAAACTGGTATCAAAAGATAGGGATTACTTTGCCCTATACACCATATATAGGTCAGGTATCCAATCTCAAAAACTTCAGAGAAAATTGGGAAAATGTGAAAAATGGCTGTTTTTTAGACAACATTTATGGCCCCTGCGACCGTGACCTTGAAGCAAGGTCAAGTCATTATGTATGTTTTTTGACGCGTTTTCATCATACACCATTATGCCAAATTGGGTGTTGATAGACTTAATAGTCTCCGAGAAAAATCCAACGTTAAAGTTTGTCACGGATGCCCGGACGCCCGGACGCTCCGGACGCCCAGACGGACGACACGGGTGAGTACATAGACTCACTTTTGCTTCGCATGTGAGTCACAAATTGGTAAATCAAAACTTGAAGGGATGCATAAGGGAGGTAACCCTGCCCTTTTGGAAGTTATGCCCCCTGAAAGCACAGCTCTCCATGTTTTTGAAAATGTTAAGGGGAAGATTTATTTAAATGATCATTCTATTTTTACCAACCTAATATACATGCGTTATATCAGCATATTGTGGCATGTGAATGTCAGGACCTCAAATAAAAAACCAGATTCATACAGAATTAACAAGCTGTACGTTCTACCTCTGCCATAATTGTCATACTATCCTTGTGGATATTTCTAATTAAGCTGATATCATGCTCCATTGTCTTCATGGCAATATCATTGTGCTCTGGTTCAGTGGTTGTGGTCCTTGCATATGTTAGAATTGCTGTATTGAGTCTAATCTAAAAAGCACTTATGCAAATTCAAATACATTGCCAGAATGGGATGCTCTTGGAAAACAATAAACATGAATCCCCCCCCTCCCCAATATATATATATATATATATATATATATATATATATATATATATATATATATATATATATATATATATAAATTGCAGTACTGTAAACATGGGAAAGAGAAAGAGAGAGAGAGAGAGAGAGAGAGAGAGAGAGAGAGAGAGAGAGAGAGAGAGAGAGAGAGAGAGAGAGAGAGAGAGAGAGAGAGAGAGAGAGAGAGAGAGAGAGAGAAAGAGAGAGAGAGAGAGAGAGAGAGAGAGAGAGAGTATGTGTGTGTGTGTGTGTGTGTTTGAGAGAAGATCATCTGTCTGAGTATGTTTAAAAAAAATGTCCTTATTCATTACTCTTTCAAAGAAAACATGTTTTCCACTGAATAGTCCTCCTATGGAAGATGGGACAACACTCAGTTTGTTGTTTAAACCTTCACTCTCTTTTCCCCATGATAAAGAAGAGTTTGAGTCAGCAGGAAAAAAAGAAGGTTGGTTTGGTTACTGTAACCACCATACCTCCATTCCCTCAACCTATAGGAATGTTGTTTGAGCACTTTGGAAGTGCCAGCCACAAAGCCATTGCTATAATATCCCTTGGTAAACACCCAACTGACCCTTTCCCTTTGATTCCTATGATGCTTATGTTTAGTATCTATCACAGATTTAACACTTCAAGAATCCTGGGGAGAAAAAAAACTGGTCCATTTTACTAATCCGAGATGGCACCATTGATTGATGTTGATTCATTCCCTCGTCTGCCTGCATGCATATCACAAGCCACTGATTTGCTGTGTCTTAGAGCTTCCTGGATATAAAATATTTCTGGTTTGTTCATATTCCATATTGTATTACTCTCTCTCTCTCTCTCTCTCTCTCTCTCTCTCTCTCTCTCTCTCTCTCTCTCTCTCTGTGTGTAAGTGTGACAGAGAGAGAGAGAGAGAGAGAGAGAGAGAGAAATAGAGAGAGAGAGAGAGAGAGAGAGAGAGAGAGAGACATCCTGAGGCTGATACTAACAGGTGGATTGATTGACAGACACATATATGGAGATATCCAAAAGATTTGTCGATGCAACAACATTGCATCAAAATGCTCAATGAACAAATAAAAACCGCTGGCGCTGAACCTCCAGGTTTTGGCATATTAAAAAACAAGAAGGGCAAAGCCCATACGACTCACATGCTTGACCTTGACCTTTATATGACCTTGACCTTCAGGTGACCTTCAAGGTCAAGGTCAAACAACTAAACCTACCAATGACATCATACACAAAGAAATGCTTTACACATTTTTCCTACCAAAATACATGTGACCTTGACCCAAGGTCAAGGTCATCCAAGGTCATGCAACACAAAGCTGTTAATTCAAGACATAGGAAGCACAATGGTGCTTATTGGCACTTTCTACCATGAGATATAGTCACTTTTAGTGGTTCACTACCCCATTTTGGTCACATTTCATAAGGGTCAAAGTGACCTTGACCTTGATGATATGTGACCAAATGTGTCTCATGATGAAAGTATAACATGTGCCCCACATAATTATTAAGTTTGAAACAGTTATCTTCCATAGTTCAGGGTCAAGGTCACTTCAAAATATGTATACAATCCAACTTTGAAGAGCTCCTGTGACCTTGACCTTGAAGCAAGGTCAACCAAACTGGTATCAAAAGATAGGGCTTGCTTTGAACTATATACCACTTGTAGCTAAGGTCGCCATTCTCAATAAGGTGGGAGAAAATTGGGAAAATGTGAAAAATGACTGTTTTTGAGACCACATTTATGGCTCCTGTGACCTTGACCTTGAAGCAAGGTCAAGTCACTATGTATGTTTTTTGAGGCCTTGTCATCATACACCATCATGCTACATTTGGTGTTGATAGACTTAATAGTCTCCGAGAAAAATCCAACGTTTAAGTTTTTTTACGCCCGGACGGACGGACGGACGGACGACACGGCTCAGTACATAGACTCACTTTTGCTTCGCATGTGAGTAAAAAAATTGAAAAAGATCGGGTTCGAACCCGCAACCTCTCGAGAAAAGATGGGGAAAAAACACACATGAACAAAAACACAAAAAACCAGGTCGGGTTGGAACCCACAACCTCTCGAAAAAAGAGAAGAAAAAAGTTTCAGCGCAGAATCGAACCTGGTCATGCATGACCACGAGTCCAATGCTCTACCACACGAGCCATTAGACTTAGACAAAAGTTCGCCACCCTAAAGTGGACAATGCTGGTGAAAAAAAAATCTATATTTTCATTTGTTTGTTTGTGTTTCATGAAAGTGTTGTGTATGAAGTATCTTTATTTATGGATAAAAAGATAATAGTTGTTGTGGGTTTTCTGTAATTCTTTGTTAATGCCGACGCTGGACATCTGATAGTGGTTACAGGAGGACAAAAATGTAAAGCTATTTCTGATTTGAAGAAAAAAATTGCGCGATCGCGTAATGCTGAAAACCAGCAAAATTGAAACGTTCTCCGCCAACTGTGGAACAGAACGAGTCAATCCTGTTAACACGTTGCATAACTGGTAGGTTTTTAGGCTAGATTCGCTTCGAAAAGTTGCAGATAATCTGATGGTGTTAGACTGCAAGTGTAACTTTTCTGACTTGCATTCCACTCAACACATTTTTGACTTGGTGGACATGTACTCGATTAATTGACTCGATTAAATTGAACTGATGTATTTGATATAAATTTGTATTAATCCTGAAAAATTATGAAATCATACTTCATTCATTCGCGCATTAGTCTTGGCAGCGTTCAGCGGACGAAGTAAACATCAAACTACTTGGACCATAACGTCAGAGCGAGTAGCAGACGAAACTATCACAGTCACGTGACACAAACCGGCCAATCAGAAGCGATGACGCCGGATGTGAAATTCCTGCTATCTTACCGTGGTAATAATCGGACAAAGTCTGAATAATCTGAGAAAGAAACTCGAATTGGTTCATTATTTGTATGAATGCGAGTTTTTTGGTCGACTTCGGTAAATTTCGCGCTGCCTCGCAGTGATGATTGTATACGAAGCTGTCGTCTGATAGGCGAAAGCGATCCGCGAAGCCAGCGAAGTTTCGACCATGATATGAAAGGACAAAATCGCGATAGGTCGTATCAGGGTCGATTAAAAACGCTAAAACGATTGTACTACACAATTGTAGGAAAATGGATGATAGTTCATGAAATTTGAGTGGTCTTGTACATTTTAGGATACTCAAGGTCTATTTCAGGTAAGTTTATTATCGATTCACTGCCACTAGGCCACACGAACAGAACTTCAACTTGGTAGTACATGTACTATTGAGTGAGGAGAAGAAGAATTCGTGGTGACCTAATATAGGCTTACAAATTGTACAATGATCTCGTAGACGTGGAGTGGAGCGACTTCTTTAAGTCACCAAGTTGTGCCAGTACGAGAAATGCAGACAAAAAGTATTTGTTCAACGTAGACGTTCAACATACGAAGGACTCGATTTCGATCTAAAACTGTGTAAAAGGTTACCCATAATTTCTGCTGTTACGTCAATTGAAATGTAGAGACAGAGAGTCGACACACAGATATAATTCTTTCTCCTTTACCAGTGTTCTCAAATTCAGTGTTCATCATTAAACAGCTTCAAAAACAGAATTGACACGATGTTCAAAGACTACATGTACTGTGATGATGTTGGCCACCCGCTGTTGCCACGTATACCACTCTCTGCCACTCATAAGCCACCGGAAGAAAAGTATAGAGAATAGGCACGATCTTTTAAGATCGTTAGAACTAGGGTAGTAAAAAGTGAGAGTAGCCATAAGTACTGATCAAAAGATCAGATAAAGGCCTCGCGGCCTAAGACATCTGAGGACATATCTATCTATCTAAATTCATTCTCTGTCCTCGCAAATGACGTCACGTTATTGATGACGTCGCACATGTTGGAATTTCGCCATTCCATCAAATTGCCTACCTCCCCAGGTGTTTCGAAATTCTTCTCCTGGCATATAGGATCGAAATTGTACTTGCAAATGACGTAACGTTATTAATGACGTCAAATTTGGCTATTCCGTCAATGAGCGACTTTTTTGAAAATTATCTCCCTTGCCGCCGCTTGGCGGCGCGTCGGCTCTAAGGGGCTTGGTTGGTACACAGGACAAGTTCTTTCGCGTAGATTAGACCTGAGTGTTCGAGGTTTTTTAATTGTTTTCTTGCTGTCGCTTTCAAATCTGTTCACAGTACTAGGCTGGCTGGTTTACTTAGATGTGATTTTTTTTAATGCGTGCTAGCTGATATTAGGTTTAGAGCTTGAATTTTCAATGATATTACGCTTACAACTCCAGTGTTCGAACCAATGAAAACCACGGAAAGAGATGGCCGTTTCGTTCCTTGCATCTCATTGGCCAGCTTGTCATGAGGTCAGACTGATCACGCGCTGACCTCATGACAGTTGTAAGCGGAAAAAGCGAGTTGTAAGCGTAATATCATTGAAAATTCAAGCTTTAAACCTAATATCAGTTAGCACGCATTAAAAAAATCACATCTACGCTTACAACTCGCTTTTTCCGCTTACAACTGTCATGAGGTCAGCGCGTGATCAGTCTGACCTCATGACAAGCTGGCCAATGAGATGCAAGGAACGAAACGGCCATCTCTTTCCGTGGTTTTCATTGGTTCGAACACTGGAGTTGTAAGCGTAATATCATTGAAAATTCAAGCTCTAAACCTAATATCAGCTAGCACGCATTAAAAAAAATCACATCTAAGTAAACCAGCCAGCCTAGTACTGTGAACAGATTTGAAAGCGACAGCAAGAAAACAATTAAAAAACCTCGAACACTCAGGTCTAATCTACGCGAAAGAACTTGTCCTGTGTACCAACCAAGCCCCTTAGAGCCGACGCGCCGCCAAGCGGCGGCAAGGGAGATAATTTTCAAAAAAGTCGCTCATTGTCATTTTAATCATTTTTCGACCGGTAATTTCGAGAATACGACCTTAAAAAACCACTTTCTCTTCAAGCCTCGATTCTGAAAATTTGATACATTCAATTGGACCTAACTTCCAGTTAGTGTGCAAAATCTCAAGGAAATCCGTCCAGTAGTTTTTGAGATATAAGCCGTGGAGTCGGGACAGACAGACAGACAGATAAAGTCTGTAGGACCTCCAGTAAACCTGGAGGGATAAAGTCTGTAGGACCTCCAGTAAACCTGGAGGGATAAAGTTTGTAGGACCTCCAGTAAACCTGGAGGGATAAAAGCTTTGTCCACAATATTTGGTACACTTTTAACGTGTTGGTAAACTTCAATGTATTTGTAATGGATTTGTATGAGAGAGAGAGGAGAAAAAAAGAAGAGAGAAAGAAGAGAGAGAAGAGAGAGAAAGAGAGAGAAGAGAGAGAGAGAGAGAGAGAGAGAGAGAGAGAGAGAGAGAGAGAGAGAGAGAGAGAGAAGAGAGTTTTTAAAATCTAACATCACAATCTGTGGTTGCAAAGCACGGCCTGCCGGACCGCCGAAGGTTCGAAAAGGAGGAAGTACGCCTCTATCTCGGAACGGTACCACTTCGTCCCGTTCGCTGTTGAAACTACCGGAGTCGTCGGACCGGCAGCAACGGAACTTATCCGAGAGATCGGCCAGCGGATTGCACTGTCGACAGATGACCCGCGCCAGACACAGTTCCTGTTCCAGAGAATCTCGCTGGCAATCGCGAGGGGCAACGCGTTCGCGATCATGTCGTCGGCCAAGCGTGAGGCTTCCCGTGACCCAAAGCCGAGATGTTACCGGGGAGCGATCGTGCACAAGTCGTCAGACGCTGGTTTCACCAGCAGCTGAGAATCCATCCGCTCCAGCCCCGTCACAGGCCAACCGTCACCCAGCCGCCGCCAGACACAACAAACCCGGCGACATCTCGGGCCACGCGGGCAGCACGAGGACTCGCAGCAGGTCATCAACAAGGCTGGACCAGCACGAGCAAGCAGCACGGGTGCGAAGAAAGTAACTGACTGTTCGGTCTCGAGAATAACTCGATCACCCTCTAAATTCGTGCGCGTTTAAGTCGCAAGACTGGATGTTAGTCTTGATCCTGTTCATGTACATACATTTACGTCCTTTTTTCATGTGTTGCGTCCTTGTAAACAGTGAATAAAGTTCACTCAGTAAAAAAAAAAAAAGAAGTTTAATCTCCCTCTTCCCCACCCCATCCCCTCCCACCATCTCCCTCTTCCCCCCCCCCCATCCTCTCCCACCATCTCCCTCTCCCCCCCCCCCCCCCCCCGACTCCTCTCCCACCATCTCCCTCTTCCTCACCCCATCCCCTCCCACCATCTCTTTCTCCCCGACCCCATTCCCTCCCACCATCTTCCTCTTCCCCCCACCCCATCCCCTCCCACCATCTCCTTCTCCCCGACCCCATCCCCTCCCACCATCTCCCTCTCACCCCCCCCCCCCCATCCCCTCGTACCATCTCCCTCTCCCCCACCCCATCCCATTCCACCATCTCTTTCTCCCCGACCCCATCCCCTCCCACCATCTCTTTCTCCCCCAACCCGTCCCCTCCCACCATCTCCCTCTTCCCCCCCCCCCCCATCCCCTCCCACCATCTCCCTCTCCCCCACCCCACGCCTCCCACCATCTCTTTCTCCCCCACCCCATTCCCTCCCACCATCTCCCTCTTCCTTCTCCCCCCCACCCCCCACCCCCTCTCACCATGAATGAAAACACAGTCCTCTTCAGACGACCCTGATCAGAATGACCATTAAGATCGCCATTCTTCGAGCCAGGAAAAAACTGAAAGAAAAGGGGATTGGAGTCTCTGGCGACAGGACACCTCTGCAGAGACGCCAGCTACAAGAAGCGAGAACGCCAGGACATTCTACCTACTTCCGTGGGACTGAGCTCTGTGTTATTCCAAGTCAACACGGGGAGAGGGAGCGCAGGGAGACCCGACCCTTGACCCGCTCCACGACAAGGGCGTCGACTCGTTGCGGCAACACGTAGGTCAATGGACGTGGCGCTGTCACAACTACAGAACTGCTAGCAGGTATTTGCAATTTTCTTTCTTGGAACATTAATGGTATATTGGGGAAATTTGAAGACCCTGACTTTTTCCCTTCCTCCAGAAATTTGAGTTTGTGTGTCTGTAACTGTAAGAGACCTTTGTTGAATACCTAACACTTGACAGTGTTAAAAAGATTTCAAATTGTTTGTGTCGCCTGCAAGATAAATATCTGAGAGAGGACGAAGATCAGATGATGTTTGTTTGATAGAACACTACATCGCTGGGTTAGTTGAGCAAAATGAAGTAGAACTTGATTATCCCACCATGCCTGCGTTCCGATTTAGCAATCAGTTGTTTATGTCAGATGAAGATGTAATAGTGTTGTGCGTGTACATTCCACCAGCGGGGTCTCCGTTTTATACATTATTGGGAGATCAAAAGGGAATCTTAGTGCTTGAGCAGTGTTTGTTGAATCTATAAACCGCCTTTCCTCATTGCTCCTTGTTGGTTTGTGGCGACTTCAATGCTCGCACTGGTAATTATAATATAGGAACTTGCAGCAATTTTTCTGATAGAATGAGAATGATTTATTTGCTTAAATATTCCCGTTGTTCCCAGGACAACGCAGAAATGATTTTGGTAATGAGTTGATGTCTGCTTGTGCTGGCTTTGATTTGTGTATACCAAATTGTACCATATCTTGAGATTCAAATTGCAAGTTTACCTACATATCAAGCACAGGCAACCGCGTAATTGACTGCCTTCTGGTTTCGAATGAGTTGTTACCCTACTGTACCTCACTTTCTACGAAAGGAAATGTTTTGACGTCCCATTTATACTTGGAGTTATGTTTGAAGTGCAGAAACGATGTTGTGAATAATGTAAGAGAAGTTTTTGTCGGCAGCAAAATAGTTTGGGATGATACATTAAAAGAAGAGTTAAACAATTTACACAGTAATATTGAAGAAGTGGTGGCTGACTTAGAATTTGATATGGATGTAAACACTATAGCTGAAGTTGTTAATGACTGATGTATAAGAGCTGCTGAACCTTTGAAGAAATCAGTTGTGCTCAGGAGAGCATTGCATTGTCAGCCATGCTTTGATATGAAATGTAGGAAAAGAAGAAATTATTACGATCTTTACTCCGCAGATATAGCCGCACAGTGGCAGCGTGCGACAAAGAGGTGTACAGAGAAAGAAGAAAAGAGTACAAGCAGCTGTTGAAATCACAGAGAGAGGTCTATAGAGTTAACGCTGTAAAGCGTCTTGTAGAAAGTATCAATGACCTCTCTTTGTTCTGGAGACATGTGAGAAAATATAAAGTTAGATCCATTACGCAATGTAGTATTAAATGTGAAGAATGGATAAATTATTTTTGTAAAATGTATAGCCATGCTTCAATTGAACAGCATTTGCAAATTGATTATGATGTACTCACAGTAGCAACTGACGAGTTGTCTCCCCTTAACAGTGATTATATCAAATGACAAGGTTAGCTGTGCCATAGCAAAACTGAAAACTAGAATAGTGGCAGGGGAAGACAAGATACTGGCAGAAATGCTCAAATGTACACCCGAGAGACTACTAAGCATAATTGTTCAATTGTTTAATACTGTGTTGGCAAAGATGTGTTTTCCAAGAATATTGTCAAAATCAGTTATACTTCCTATTTACAAAAGAGGAGACCCCTCTATCCCAGACAGTTTTAGGGGTGTTTCTATTACCAGCATTTTAGTAAGGTTTTCACGTCTGTGATAAGTGAAAGGTTACAAGATTGGGCTGAAAGTAACGGTTTAATTGGTGAAGAGCAGTTATATTCGACGATGGATACTATATTTGTTCTTCATTATCTAATTCATAGATACCTATCGAGACATAGAAAAGTGTACGTCATGTTTGTAGATTTAAAAAAGGGTTTGCTAGTATAAATTTATATGTTCTTTGGGAAATCCTTCGGGGGTTATGGTGTGAAAGGAAG
The DNA here is from genome assembly GCA_034096865.1 of Theodoxus fluviatilis. Taxonomy (NCBI): domain Eukaryota; kingdom Metazoa; phylum Mollusca; class Gastropoda; order Cycloneritida; family Neritidae; genus Theodoxus; species Theodoxus fluviatilis. The sequence continues at coordinate 12,779 of JAWQFJ010034912.1, read as the reverse complement.
ATTACTCCAGATGCTTCAAGCAATGTATTTTGATGTTCAAAGCTGCGTAAGATGCAACGGTTGCTACAGTGACTCATTTGCATATACCCGAGGATTGAAACAGGAGTGTAAAATAAGCCCGATACTTTTTTCTCTTTTAGTGAACAATTTTGCCTATATTGTGATCAAACATGGGAAGCATGGCATACAGCTTATGTCTGAGACCACGGTTATACATCTGTTGTTGTTCGCGAACGACATTATTCTTATCTCGGACACAGTTGTGGGTCTGCAAAACCA